>MU399898.1:0-140269 GCA_022578945.1 Hypoxylon fuscum | reverse complement strand
TAAAAAAAGTTTTATTAAAAATAATAAATATAAAATATAATATTATTTAAATTTAAAAAATTATTTAATTAAATATAATAAATTAAAACTTTTTTATTTTTATTTTTAATATTAATATAATTAATTTAAAATTTTATAATTTAATTAAATATAATAAATAAAAAAAAAAAAAAATAATTTATTAAAAAATTATTAAATAAAACTTTATTAATTTTTATTTTTAAAATAAAAATATATAAAAAAAAAAAATAATATTATAAATTATTAAAATTAAATATATAATTTTAATATAAATTTAAAAAAATTTATAATTAAAAAAAAAAAATTATAAAATTTTAAAAAAATTATATAATTAAAATTATAAAAAATTATTATAATTTATATAATTTTAAATTATTAAAATTATTTATAATTTATATAATTTTAAATTAATAAAAACGCTTACGATTTAAGCGATTTTTAAAAATAATTATTATTAAAAATATATATAAAATATAAAAATAACTTATTTATAATTTTTTTAATAATAATTAACTTAAATTTATAATAATATTTATTATAAAAAAAATAATTTAAAATCTCTTTAACGATTATATAATATTTAAATTATATTTTAATTTTATTATTATTTTAAAATTAAGACTTTCTACGATACGATCGTTACATAACCCGAGCTGCCGTGATGAACCGAAACGACGATATGTCCTGTCTTTAATAAGGCCGTAGGATCAACTAATAGCCATGGGTACATTTTCACGCGGCCGCCATCAATGAAGGGTTGTAGTGGCTTGAGGAACGCATCTTCGTAGTCGAGGCCGCTGTTCACGTTATCCAATGAATCTTGTGTATCTTTCCGGAATTTCCAAAGGACCTGTAGGTCAGTCTTCTCGAGCACATGGGCCAACGCCGAAGCCATGACTACTGCTTTGGGTTCCATCCATGTGAATCCACTTCCGAAGTTGACGAGTATAGTTGGCTTATGGGCCAACCAATTTACCATATTAGGGTCCTGTTCCGACGTTTCCCCAAGAGAAAGGGACATCGGTCCCAAACAGCTGACATTCTGTGGAATCTTATAAAGGGGTCGCGATGCCCCAGGCAGAGTTTGCGTAAACCAGGGCACCTCAGGACGGTGAAGATTGTAAAAGTTGATAGGATCTGAAAGGCCTTTGGACTTGAGAAAGGCCTGCTTCTTCTTTATGCCCGGCATCGAGAGAACAGAATAGATGAAACGCAAAGTCAAGTAGATATTCTCTGGTATTCTTCGCCAAGGAACGGGATATGGAATGCCTGACGCTGCCCTGGTGATGATGCAAGATTAAAATGAGAACCTCTCAACCCTAGCGGCTAGTTGAATGGGCATCTCATATCATGAGAATTCAACAAGTCAATGGGATGACATGCATGACTTACAGGGAATATTTCCAGAACATGCTTCCCCACGGTTGCTCCATAACAAAATTATCAACCAAAGTATTAGGCGAAATAAAAGCATGTAGCCTGTTTCCCTCACGTGTTGCATCAATTCCAGGGCGGAAGACGGTATCCAACACGACGATTGCAGGATCAACTTGGTTAATAATGTCAATTAATCGTTGGTATAGAACGTAGTGATCCTCCCTAGGCTAAGGTGAGACATAGAATTGGATATCTCTGCATATTTGGTCAATACCGCCTAGACCTGGTCGATGAGCCATGTTAGACATTGTTCTGCCCGACGATCTGATGGCACGTGTCAACGTCAGATCCGGGAGCTGATGAAATATAATATCTGGAGCGGCATTGGACGGGTTTTTGGTGCGAATATACGAGGATATGCGCTCTAGCTGAGGTGCTAGGGGTGCGAATGATGCAAAATGTACCGTCACCGTGGGATGCTGTTCCAGCAGAGATTTCGCTGTTGCTGCGAACACATTCGATAACCCAGCTTCGCTGTTGACGAGAAATAAAACCACGTTTGCTCGACCAATGATGGCAGGTGGTGACTTGAGACTTGGGCTTAGAGTTATAAGCCAAGCAAGAAACAATACTAAAATGGAAATTAAGACAGAAACACCATAGAACAGTCGTCTAGACATGATGCAAGCTTTTGCGATCGTGAGGCGAGCGGCTGTCAAAATGGTTGTTCATGAATTTTGAAAGGGGTGGGATGGCCAACTTATAGTGTGGTGATCAGTAAATACACTATACTAACACTGTACTGCAAGCCCCTTTTCCCATTGAATTACCCCTTTCGCAGTTTATCAGACTTCGTGTTGGTCACACATTCATAGTTGCAGGCCAATTATTAGCCCCTGGTTGGTCGTCTGTTTCTGGCCGCGAATAGCGCGAAAACACGTTGTGGATGTAAGGGAGGGCCACTCTTGCACTAGAGCGGCGACTTTCAACCCAAGTTCGAGCCAACAGTCAATATATGTTACATACCTAGGTACCTACCTTACATAACCGAGATCTAAGAAGAAGCTCGTTTTAGGGATATAAATGGGGGCAGACTTACGCATTACGCATTTAGCGGTCGTGCTTAATTGGCCCCTTTATGCGTTCGCCGCAATGCTGGATTCTCCAAGTCTATGTTGTATTAGGAATTCATCCTCGAAAAGATCTTCTGCTGAAGGTCTTTCTTCCGGAACCCAACGCAGGATCTTTCGGACAAGACGAAGGAGTAATTCTTTGTCCTTGCCCTCGAGGCGCGTCTCGCGGGTTTCGAATGACTGATCAGGAATCGAAGTCGCAGCAATCTAAATTTCCTTTGTTTCTGTAAGTTTGTAGTGATCCACACCAATCTACCGCTCGCAGGACCTCACCTTCAGCATCCCAGTACTGCTTGCTTCGGGGGCTTCGATCTAAGAAGCTTCTTGGAGGCGGCCCCATAAGAGAAACCATCTCGGCGAGATGTTGTTCATCATTGAGATGGCCATCTTTCACGGCATGGAATAGTCCGCCCCCCTCAAATAGATCCCAAATCTAAGATGTGGTTAGAACAGAGTTGCGCGGTCGGGATTCTGCGTGAACATACTATGACGCCAATAGACCATATGTCTATTTTGGAGTCCCATTCCATGTCCATAATCACTTCGGGTTCTCTGTAAACACCTGGCATAACATCCCCATGGTGGCCTTCTCCTAATCGAGCCGCACCGAAGTCGCAGAGAACCACTGCGCCGAAGGTAATAGGCATCTCTTGCGAAAGGTGGATGATGCGGTCCGCGAGTATCTTCCGACGGGAAGGGGATTCTAGCTCAGCCTGCTCAATTTGTGAGAAGACGGAGGGGTCCGTAACTCCCAGGAGAATATTATTAGGCGATATGTCTAGAAAGCTAATGAGTTCCATGTTTCATCATATGGTCTTGATGAACCCAACCTGTATGCACTACTTTCTCCTGGTGTAGGAAGTCGAGTGCCAAGAGCATGAGTTGCAAGGTCTGTTGCAGCAAGACTTTATTCAACACTTTGCCCGGAAATAAGTTGCAAAATTTCGTAAAGGTCAAGCCTAATGGACGAAAGACCAATCATTGATGCATTCCATGAGGTCCAGTCAACTGAAAATCATCCAGTGCTATCCGTACCAGGTCTCTTCCCGTGTGTTCGCCTTCTATGAGCAAAGATGCTGCGAAATCGCTAGCTCCTTGTTCGATTTAGTAGCATCTTGAGCTGTGCCAACCTTAAGGGCGAGAAAGCCGTTCTTTCTGAATGCCGCGTCGCAGTAAGCAAGAGGATCATACCAAAACGCGAATTACTCTGAGGTCCTTACTCAAGATCCCGACAGAGCCAGACAGTGGAGCATGTGCCAAACCCGAGCTTTGTCACGACCTGGTATCTGGACTTGAAGATGTCGCCTTGTTTAACAGGATAAAAGTTATCAGCCTTGTATGCTGGGACAGTCTCTTCTTCAAACTTTTGATGTGCTGGGAGCGCCTCGAAACCATTGACTGAAAAAGCGTGGGCGTGGTAAGACAAAGCTTTACATTTCCGAGGGCCCCGAATGAATAGGGGTATTAGGGGACGGTGATAGATTGGATGTGTTATTTTAGATGCGCGAGGATATTCTGTCCAACAACTTGAAAAATGAAATCTTGTCGTCCATTTCATCATCATGGCTGAGGGTCATGCAGATTCTCAAACATGATGATTCCTGAAAATTTGTTGATTTTGGCTGGTTGAATAGAATCAAATTTTGGCTGGTTGAATAGAATCAAATTTTGTGTCTCTGTGCACGGACCACCTTGCCCGGGCTCTCATTACAACCCTTCCTTGTTGACATTGAGCCCCTTGCATTAATGAGATATGTGGTGACGGTTGGAACAGAATTGCGGTGGAGATGGAAAACCGAATCATGGTATGGGGTCGAGACATAGGTTATCTCTCAGAGACTGCGATGGTGGCTTTCAACGACGAGGGAAGGATCACGTACTTCAAGCTGTATGGTTGTCCTAATCGATTTAAGCAACACTTAATAAACGAGGCCTTGCAATTGGAATGATGGGAATGCTCACATACATGATATTTCGAAGGGGCATTGAGACCTTCATCATAGACAAGTCATAGACATTAGAGTGACACTTCCTCTTTGGGGGAATCATATTGTAGATTTGTTGAAAAAGCTATATCCAGGAGCATATGCCAATCGTCCTGATAGACTTATTTTTACACCGTAGTGCACACACACAAAAGCAGAGCGCCAGCCATTCGACCGCTCGTGATGCCCATTTGCCAAAACGCCGATGCGACTTTTTAGAAGCCTCGTAACCCAAAAGCCCAACAACATATACAAGAAGTCTGGTTTAAATCATTATCCCTACTAACCATTTGCTACCAGCCGGTTCATAAAAAGCGGCGCTCAAATTCTTGATATAGTTTCGGGCTGATCTCATCACTGCTCATTCCGTCGACTTCCCACAGAACACCTTTCTTCGCATAATGTTCCAAGAGGGGCTCGCTCGTCTCCTGAAACTTCTGAAAACGGGTTTTATAAATCTCCTCGCTGTCATCAGCTCTCTGCACCAGCGGCTCGCCCGTGATGTCGTCGAAGCCAGGCACTTTAGGCGCGTGAAATGAGGTGTTGTAGATTCGGCCGGATGGCTCGTGGACCCAGCGAGATGCAATGCGCTGCAAGATGACATCGAATGGCGTCTGTATGGAGACCACCCAGTTTACAGGCACGATGTCGTCGAGTTTCTTAGCTTGCGATGCAGTTCGAGGGAAGCCATCAAGCAAGAATGATGCGGTAGGGTCCTCAGATGCCTGCGGCGACAAGCTTGCTCCGGCGAGAGGATCGGCTTCAAGGGCCGACCCAAAACTGTCTACGCCACCCTCTAAGGAGGCGGCTTCTCCCATCGAGGCCGGCGACGACGAAAGGGTCATAACACTCGGCCGTCCCCCATAGAGCCAACCGCGGCGACCCAGCTCGTTGGTTATCAATCGGAGTATAAGATCGTCGGAAACTAATCCACCGGTCTTCATCGTCTTCTCGACCTTGATGCCGAGGGGTGTCCGATTCTTGACATTATGACGGAGTAGATCACCGGAGGAGATGGCGCAGAGTTGGGGGAAACGCCCGAGGAGTCGCTCGGACTGAGTGCCCTTGCCTACTCCTGGTGCGCCGACGAGGATTACACGGGCCGCTCGGCGGAGGCGCATAGTACGGGGGAGGAGAAGATACGGAAGAGTCGGAATACGAAATGCGATGATATTCGTGGCCTATCTGATGCTGCGGGAAGACTCGGACGTCGCAGATTTATATGACGGTGTAACACTGGAAGTCGAAGACCACGTTCTAGACAACTACGACCTCGAGCGACAATACGGGACGGTTCGGCGCAGGATACTACTTAATGCGCAAGGCAAGGAAGATCTTGCGCCTGAGGATTAGGTATGGAGAAACCCAGATAAGGGGAAAGACAATTGTCAATCAGAGGAATCCATTATGTCTACAAAAATGAATAAAAAGGGAATGAAATGAAATATAAGTGACAAGGGAAGAAGGACGGGACTATTTTAGAATAGGTAGAGGAAGGTTGTGATGAAAGTTGGTTAATAATGTTAATAATTGTACCCTTCCCACCGGAACCTGGGACCTGCGCGTGCGCGGGGAAGCAAGGTTGTAATGCGGCAGGCAAGATCAACCAACGAAAGCTTATTAGAAACTCAGCAAAAATTATCTTGGCTTGAGCTTGTCTACGCCTGGCCCTTGTCACGCAATATCCGCACACTTGTTGAGGTGGATCTTTATTGTATTCTAGTACCGAAGACCGGACTTTCCCCAGGTAAAGCTCGGGCCAGGTACAAGTGCACGAAAGAGCCCCGCCATTGCCGACGTCTTGACTATGGTTGGATGGTCATAATCTTGATAGAAACTCCGTTGAGTGATGAATCTTCGCTATGATGATTCGGTGTCCGAGTGTTGTTATTGCTGACACACTCACAAATTCATTGCATACAGAATGACTGGCGTAATCAGCAAATACTACGTTTTCAAGAACCGCTGGACCATATGTGAAGCTATCGTCAAAGTGCCCAGCCCACTTTGCGTCATGCCAACTCTATACTGCATATGGTTTCACATGCCCACGTGAATCATGGCCCATTCCTGCAGTAGGGCTGTTCCCCCGCAAACCCGGGGTCTGTCACGCTAGAAATTAGAGATGTTCGGCTAGCAGAGTATATAATACCAGCATTTGTTTGCGTAACTCTCACAAAGTTCAGTCCCGGTTAAACCCGGTAAGCATGTGAAGTCACTTCCATGGCTATAGATCCCATACCGGGGCCGGTATTAAGGACCGCGGTGCGGACCTAACTCCTTAGATCCGGGCATCCGGGCCAAACTGATCAAGGCCCATCATCCATTGGATGGTTTCGGCAATATGGCATATGTCAAGCCTCGGGCAAGATCCAATTCAGGCCAGGGTGGCTCAACTGCTACCTAAGCTGCTGAACCACGGCGGCATATCCAATACTTTAGATACCCTACGTAGTCCCTATGGTCCGCGGCTTTATCCTTGGTCCACCCGGTCTTACTAGAGCGGATCTAGCGCAAGGAGGCCAAGTCAAATCTTTCTACATGCTTATTCCGTTATACCCTTCAAGTCAGCTTGGTGGCTCATGGATCATACGATAGCAAGACAACGAAGTAGTCATGAGGGGAATCTTTATTTCTTGGGCCAAGTCAGCTTGGCCAAACCATTCCATAATACAGATTGTCGTATTCGACAAGCCAGTCCTAGCCAGGTATGCCTACAAGTCTGCAAAGCAGAGCCCTTGATTACGACATCCGCATGCCGAGCCATATCCTAACCTCTCAGCATTCGTATCGTACAGTAGGTATTAATGGATCCTCATAGCCGTAAGTCCATTGTAGACACGCGTAGTTTGGTTTGTGCACTCCTTCCTCCTCGCGTTTAACCACCGAAGCCGAATCCGCCACCGCCGGGGCCGGCCTTAGCTTGCATCTCCTGCTGTAGTAGCTCGGACACCTTCATGTGGACCTCGAAGAATTTGGCTGCGCATCGGTCGAGACACACGCTCTCGCCCTTGTTAAGCTCGGATTCGCGGTAGTCATTGGGAACGCACTTTTTCGCACAGGCTTTGGTGAGTCTAGTAGGCAAGAAATGTCAGAAAGAATTGCGCATCCTCAAAGGTAATGTACTACAGCCTAAGACGCGACACCTAGGCGATCAGAATTGGGTAGCTTACCGGTCGTGCATCTGAGTTAGGAGCTTCATCTCTGCCTGGACGGCAGAGATCTTCTCCTCCGACGAGGGTTGGGGTCTTCCGAATCCAAGGAACGACATCTTCAGTGTAGTGTATGAGAAGAATTGAGATTGTTTGTTCGGGTTCGGTAGTTGGTGGTGAAGAGAGTGAAGATTGTGATCAATCGTCTTTGAAGCTTAAAGCTTTGAATTTCCACCGAAAATATCGATAAGATCAACATTGATTGTCCAACTGGGAGGGCGGCAGGCACCCGGCAGACAACTGACAGTTACGGATAAACTCCGGCAGAAAATATTACGTACAGCACTAGAACATTGCATCCCACTTCGAAATTTTTCACTGATTGTTATTCCTACTTCGAGGTTGCTTTGCTAATGCCGCAGAGCAGCCCTCATTGATAGACATGTAAGTTATACCCATTCATTTTCATATTCTACCCTCATCGTGATGATATTGCTTTTCAAGAACCGTTGCGACTGACACCATTATGTGGTGCTTGATCTCAATCAGCCAGCCTATCTGAATTTTGGTCTATCTTCTTTTTCATGAAATTTGTAATTTTTTTATGAACCGACTAATAATATCAAAGTCTAGTAATGGATACCAGACAGTGTCTAAGGTTCCTTCGGCCGTATCTATTCCAATCGTCACCGGCAAGGACAGCTGTATATGCGCGGTTTTTCTCCGTAAGCTGCCGCGATCAGGTTCAAGCTAGGTGTAGGAACAGTGCCAGACCGCAAAATGTAGTACGCAACAGGAATATACATGTTCATTCAGCCAAGAGGTCTACAAGTGCCAACTCAGGCACGGTAGAAGATGAGACAGTAACCTCATCAAGCCGACAAGTTACTGTAGACAACCGAGTTCAGAAGTTGAAAGATTACAATGCCCTTTGCTATCCAAGACTAAGCCATCGGCCAAATCGGATTAGCATTCCAGACTTTCGAGGGAAGTACGAAGATGTAGCTTCTACCCCAGCTCAGGAAGAGGTAGTTCTAGAGGGTCGGGTCATGTCAGTTCGGCGATCTGGGTCCAAGCTGGTATTCCTCACCATCATGGGCGGTTATCAACAAGTTCAGGTCATGATTAGTCTAAATCAACTTTCTGAACCAAGACCTGAGCCCAAGCAGTTCAGGCAAGCTCTCCACTCGCTTCTTCGTGGTGACATCGTCTCGGTCCAGGGCACAGCAACGCGAACGGATACCGGTGAATTAACACTAAAAGCTGCCGAGCTTCCCTCCCTACTTAGTCCTGGCCTAGCACCGCTTCCCGAACAATTAGTCGACCAGGAGACCATGGTATTGAATAGACATGTTGATCTGCTAGTTAACCGCCGAACCTCTGATACATTCCGCCTGCGCTCGCACATCATCAGATGCCTGCGAGATTTCTTCCACGAGAAGGACTTCCTTGAGGTCCAGACGCCCATCTTGGCAGACTACGCTGGCGGCGCAGCTGCCCGACCATTTCGAACATCCTCCACCGAGTTCCCGCAAAGGGAACTTGCATTGAGAATTGCCCCTGAGCTATGGCTGAAGCGACTAGTCGTCGGGGGCAATGACAAGGTCTTCGAGATTGGTCCGGCGTTCCGCAACGAGGGCATTGACACGACGCATAACCCAGAATTCACCATGTGCGAATTCTACTCCGCTTACTCCAACCTAGCAGACTTGATTCTAATGACTGAGAACCTCATTACTCGTCTTGTTAAGCACGTCGACAGCCTAGTACAAAGCCAACTCGGCTCTCTTGAGAAGCCAAAAATTGCTCTGCCGGAACGAAACTGGAAGCAAGTCGAGTTTATTCCGGCATTAGAAGAGATCCTCGAGATCCAGTTCCCCGATCTCTCGGAACCCGATGCACTATCAAACCTCCTAACCCTCCTAGATGGTCGAGCGAATTTCCCGCAAGGGCCAGAGCTGACGCTAGTCAAGCTCCTAGACGAGCTTGCCAGTGAGTTCCTAGAGCCCTCGTCTCGCGAGCACCCTCTATTCATCATCCACCACCCTGCTTGCATGTCGCCTCTCTCCAAGTCCTTCGCCTGTCCCAAAACCAACCAGCTCGTATCTGCTCGCGCCGAGCTCTTCGTAGAGGGGCGCGAGATCGCGAACATGTACGAGGAGGAGAACGATCCGTTCGAGCAACGCCGCAAATTCGAGCTCCAGCTCGAGTCGCGCAAGGGCAAGCCGACAATCCTAGACGAGGGCCCCGCCGAAGTAGACGAGAGCTACGTCCAGGCCTTGGAGCACGGGCTGCCACCGACGGGCGGTTGGGGCTGCGGCGTGGATAGGCTGGTCATGCTGTTCTCCGGAGCGCAGAGGATCAGCGATACACTCAGTTTCGGGAACCTAAGGAATGTTGTCTCGATACGCCAGGCTGCCAAGGATGCCTGATGTCTGCCGCGGGCGTTGAGGTGTGCTGCATGTAGTCGTATAGAGATGATACCTCTTACATGAAACCCCCAGTTCTTCAAGCTATCCCAGTGCCTCCCTAGGGACATAGTAGGCGTGCTAAGCTAGCATAGGTACATTATTTACACTACGAGCCATGCCATCCCGATCCATTACGCATCACGTATCCGAGGACCGGTCGCGATATCGCGACGGGTTTATCGTTTGGTTTTATTTAAACAAGAATTATATCAGCCCATCCATCAATAATATTCTTTCGAATAGCTGAGCCTGTCATAAGGCCTTGTACCCATCCGTCTCCCACAAGTTGAAATTCACCATCCTTTACAGGCCTCACCACAGCAGGTATACTGCTGCCTTCCAAGATGTACAGGTGATCGCCGAGCCTCGCTCGAATGGGAGCCCATCCCACATAGCCATGGTCTGTCACTATAAGCCTCGATCCACTCTCGATCATATAGGCCAAATCAGGCACGACATAGCGATGTACGTTGGCCAACAAATTGTTCTTTCTGCGTCTTGCGGCACGACGTCTGAGCGCCATTCCCTCCCGCGTCCATGTCTTCCATTGAGCCCATTGCTGTAGAGTGCTGCCATGTATAGAAAAGTCTTTGTGTGAGTTAATCCACGTCTGGGTGTCTGGCTGGAATCCAGCATGGTACGAAGACCGCCATACACGCAGAAACTCGGTAGGGTACGTCTCATTACTCCCCCAAGAAAAAACCTTCCTCTCTTTGCAGGATCTCGATATCGAAAACCTATCAGCCGAGCAAAAAAAGCAGCTATATATTGCTTTGAAGGTTTCTTCTTTGGTATGATAAGGATTTTCCAGCACATCGGTACAATCTGTATTACTAGGACTGATTTGCGCAGCATCCGAAATCGAGCCACTAATGGTTTTGATGGCACCAACATAGATGCCTCGGCAAGTCAGTTTGCCGCGATCATAGGTAGCCCGGCACTCTGATGAATTAGCTGTATTCACCTGGTCGCAGAAAAGAGGAGAGCTGTGTTGCGGTTCTAGGCTCCCGGTAAGGTAAGCAAGTGGGCGCTGGAACCTATTTTCGTCTAGACTGTGCCAGCGGGGGATCCATGACGGGGAACTCCCTGAACTGACCGATTCGTCATCAGCTCCGCGTCCCAGCAGAACAACAGGGTCAAGAGACCTCTTTCCGGAAATATGGCCTAACGTCATTGCGAGGCACAGGTCCTCTAGCGACGCTCTATAATTCGGTCTTGTGACATAGATATCTCCATCATGCACAAGACCCAAGATTCCATATACCTTGTCTCTACGATCTGTTGCCTGTGCCGTAGTACTTTGTCTTAACGCTTCAAAAAAAGAAACTGTACGGTGGTCGGCGCTCTCTGTCACCACGTGCCTGAGGTGAATGAGCTTATTGAAATATGTGATTTCAGGGCGCATCCTGTCGACTGCGGCCTGGCGTTGTATTGCGGCCTGGACTGCGGATGAAAACGCGGACCATTCAGCTTCCTGGCAACCGCAACAAACAACAATTTCATGAGCCAAGACGACCTCCTGGATAATCCACATTCGCTGCCAATACCTTCGACGTAAGAGCGAGTACACGGGCTTCCACGGAGCGTTCTTGTCTGCTTCTTGGAGATTCGCATCAAGGTGAAAGCCATTGACCCACTCAAATGCTTTTTCAGAGGTCCGACTATCTTCTCCAAGCCAGATGACTACCCTTGTCGCGCGTCTATAGATAGGGCCCATGAGGAGGACCTGCTGGTTTCTCTCGGGCACATCTTGTTGATTGATACAAATCGCATCAATCCATAATGGCCCCAAATTCTTAGACCGCAGCCGGATAAGAGCTTGATACAGATTGACGGTCACCGGGAAAATAGAACCGCTGAGAGAAATTGGAATCGTATCGCTTGGATCGCCCCAGACGTAAGATAGGGCCTGGTAGCGTGGCAGCTGATCGAGAGAGGCATGACTCATCGTGCATCGAACAGCTGCAGAGGGCTCATCTTCTTCAATGGTAATGAGCCTTATCTCATTATACCTTGGGTCTAGGGGACTGTATACGTCCTTAGTCCGTAAGGTCATGATGTCGCCAGAGGAAAATGCAATTCTCCGTCACCTCTTACAAAGTCAAGGTGACAGCTGTAAATGCATTGACCGCACCATCGGGAAGATAATTTTTTACGATCGAATTACTATGTTCTTGTACGGAAACGAGAGGCCCCCAAATTGCAATAATAGTGAGGGGGCTGATACGGATGCCTAGGAGGGGGGCTGCATAGTGAGCAAATCAGATCCAGCCCTGGGAGGCGCAGCGTTGCACCCAGCATGGTGAGATTTGAAGCTGCTTGAGTAGAAAATTTGAAATGGACCGCCGTCCCAAGGACTTAGACATTTCAATTGAAACATACATATTGTCTCCGACGATCAAGTTCACGATGGCGCGACTTAAGATGCCTCGCCCAATGTGGCACTTTCTTCTGGTCTTGCGTGTAGTACAGTTTATACACTTAATGGTATTAGTCGCTTTTATCCATCTCGTGACTGTTGTCATCGATACAGCAGGTGCATGGTATTTCTGCTGGGCTAGCATTGCGGTGATTGCTTTCACATCGCTATTCCTTGTCTTCAGTCTATTCTTCAACTGCCTCTATGGGGACATCAGACTTGTCTTCATGTATACTCGCTACAGCCGTTCAGCATTGTTGGCAGTGGTGCCGGTTTCGCTGGAGCTCCTATTCTGCGGAGCTTTTACTACGATGGCTGTCACTTCTAATCAGTCGTTTGTTTTTGCCGACACAACCCCAAGCTACGACGCTTGCGTATCTGCCCTTCACCACAGGATATATGTCTCAGTCGTGGAGGGTGACTCAGTGTATGATTTTGATCTATGTGAGTACCGGCAAGGTATATTGATCCTTGCTAGCATCGTTGCGTAAGTGTCCCCTCTTTAAACCCTGATATTGAGTTGCGTCCAGTTTCGCTGATCAAGATCTCATGATAGAGGCACATTTGGTATTGCTGCGACTCTTCGATTGGTTTTCAGACTGGAACCCAAGGAACCAACCACCCAGGCGGAATAAATAAATAATTATAAACTTGAATGGATTAGCAATGTTTTTTGAGAAGAAATGATTAGGAGCTTGATAGTCAAAGTGGTATGGACCGAATTCCTTCTCCGACTGATGAAATGAGTGAAGGGGCTGTTATCAGACGCATTAAATCGAATCTTAGCAGGAAAGCGTATAGAAGCCGGACTTCCCTCATAACTCGTGTAGCTCATTTACCATATCGTCAAATCTTTCAACATTGAATGACATAATATCGCCTATATAAGTAAGGGAAGCTAGAAAGTGTCAGTTATGTACCTCTCTAATAATAGTATGGCCTTGAGAGTGATACGACACAGCCCTCGGCCCATGGTGCAGTATGTGAATAAGGGTTTTCTTAAGAGGTAGCAACGATACTCCGCCAGGAACTATAAACGTTGGAGGTGCGCCCATGTTCCCAATCAGATTAAAACATCTCGCCATGTGTAGAAATAATCACGAATGACGCTTCCATGATAGGTCACAGCGTATTAGAGTCAACGGGGTGTTGTAAAGCAGATGGAGTTAGTTTTGTGAGGGAATGCTTCATCCTCCTTAGTCCGAGACAAGAATCAATTGAGTATTTGGTTGAAGTGCGTTGGTAAATGATATTAAGACACAGACCGGATAATATCACCCCCTTTAATTATTTTCATTACTACCTAGAGATAAGTACCCAGTTATATCCATACCCATTTGCCCGTAAAAAGCAAGACACCGTAATGCAGTATGCCCTTTGTTGTAATGCAATCGCTCCTATGGGTATTAGAGTTGTCTTTTGTCCCACTTTTCTGATCAGACCAATCGCCATTAACCTTGCTTAAAGTCTCTTTCCTAGTACAGTAAGAGCTCCATCTATAGGAAGTGTCCACGTCTTGAGAATTACGAACGATACTTGCCACAGTATAAGCTAATTTACGGAAGATAATGTCACAATAGTCACGTTTCTCATTAGTGATGAGCGTTTCTGCTCAAGGTTTTGAGGCAAATAAATTTGCTCATTAATTGAGAAAACTAAAGCAAACGAAAAAGTAATCTCTGTGAAATCATTCCACCTCTAGAACCCCTTATCCATGCCTCCATATCCCTTCCTATATCCTCTTACCATGCTTAAGCTGCAGAAACCCTCGCCATTTGCAGAACAGATCATTAGTTCCGCGATCATGTAATTGTAAGTATCGGAAAAAAGAGCGAGACAGTATGTCAACTGCTCGGAAGCGAGGAGACGTTAGAAGAAAATAGAAGGGTCGATTCTATGAATATAAAGATGCCGCCCAATGCCTTTGGCCTCGTCCGTGTTGTGTAAAGCGAAAGCCCATTGATGTTAGAGGGAACAGAGTAGATCGTCCTCGCATGCAATACGCATCTAGAAGAATCCGGTTCTGAGATTACTCGAAACGGTGTTGTACGGGCCATAGTTGGCCATTGCACCGACTCCGGCTTGCACCATCTGACGATGCTTCTCAACCTCCTCGTCCCAGTTCATTGCTGCGCGGGTACCGTAGCGGCCTTCCAGCTGGCCAGCTCCACATCGAGCTCGTTCCTGGTCGATATAGCGTTCGAGCTTATCGACCATATCACGGTTCTCCCTATACCTAGACGCACCAAATAGTCCTCTTTCATACTTAATGTCGAGGTCCTTGATCTGGTCTTGGCATTGGGTTATGATGGCTGCTGCTTTATGCATCCCTCGGTCGATCTCACGACTGGCATGCTCCATCGCCAGGAGGACACGCTCCTTCCAGATCCAAATGGATCTGTATTCCACGGGATGTGTCGAATCAGGCCTGCCATCCACCACAAGAGACTCTTGTTGTTCGTTGCATGAGTCCAGAACTTCCTGCGGAGTCTTCACCGACAAGAACCAGAACGGAAAAGTTGGATCCTTAATCTCCTTGTCCGTGACAAATCTCTTGCCGTTGATAAAAGTATCTATGTTGTCGGTACTGTCGTGCTCAAGGAGGATTTTGACGGCTTCCTTTTTCTCTTGATGGAACGAATCGATCTGGTTGTCTAGTTGGAAGCGGAGCTGACAGCCACTACACTCCTTTTGTCCTGCAACGCGACTCATCGACTCATTGGTGTAAAAGAAAGCGGGAAGGTCTACATCGCAGGACGAGCATCTGGTAAGATGCAGTCCCCCTTTGGACGACATCATGTTATCGAGTTGTTCTCGATGCATGGCTCTACCATTTACTGCGACTACTAAATCGTTGTAAAGTGTTCTTCGCATGGCTTCGCTTCCCTGGCTCCACAGCTGGTCGTTAGACTGGTGATGAACACCATGCTCGAAGTCCCATAGGTTGTACAACGCTTCGAGAATATATCTGAGTGA
Source organism: Hypoxylon fuscum (assembly GCA_022578945.1). Lineage (NCBI taxonomy): Eukaryota > Fungi > Ascomycota > Sordariomycetes > Xylariales > Hypoxylaceae > Hypoxylon > Hypoxylon fuscum. The sequence goes on along the minus strand of MU399898.1, from coordinate 124,735 downwards.
CCCCAGTGCGAACGGGATCCGCTCGAGGAATTGCCGCATTCCGGTCCCAGGGGTGAACCAGTCGATTCCATTGTCTAATGCCAGCGGCACTACGGTGCTCAAGATCGCTGTGACCGCTCTGCGAGTCTCAACTGTTCCGTGATCCGAGGCGACAACACCGAACTCTCCCTTGCGCCCTACCGACAGACACTGGGGGCCGTGGTAGTAATAGGGAGAGAAGTCAGACCGAACGACCTTCTTATCTTCCTGGTTATTATGGTTGACTATGGTCTGCAGGAATTCGCGGGTGACGCCGAAATGCAGTAGCTCGCAGTTATAGACTCCGAGCACCTCCAAGTGCGGAAGGGAGTCCAAGCACATCTTAAGCATGGAGACATTAAGAGTGGAAACAGAGTGTAAATGCAGAATTCTCATGCCGTGACCACGCAAGTGAATACTCTTCACTAAATACATGTTAGCTTCTGGTGTAAGTGTAGTCATATAGACAAACTTACACATCTTGTACGTGTTGATTACATGACCTGCAGCGCTTGGTCTCTCATAACCTCCCTTAGGACATGCAGGGTAGCCTTTCTCGTTCGGCGCACCTTCGCCATCTTCAGCTCCGTAGTAGTGACCACGAACTTTTGACATGATTACAAATGGTGATGACGCAGGGCTCTCGTATGAGCCCTTCTGGAGCTCCTCATCTGTAATGTTCATATTGAGGAAATTTCCTGCCGTCAGGTCCACACGTGTCTATTCAAATTAGTTTCAATGGCAACACTTTATCGGGATCAGACAACTTACGAAAGACTTATTGATAGCAGACATGGCGGCCTGACATGTTCGGCTGAGATTGGACAGGTCTCCCCAGCGGTGGCCTAGCTCCAGGAGTATCTTCTGGAATAGTTCGGGCGTTCCAATGACCACAGAGAAAATTTCTGGCTGAGGAGCCATAGGGAGGTGGAAATGACCGTCCCCCTCGGGAACAGTCCAGCCAGTAGAAGGCTCGCAGCGTGGGAGTAGCGGTGCCTGTGAAATATTAGCAACTATAAAGGAGAAAAGGACTGGGCGCTACATACACTCATGACGGTGCCCGGCATCCAGGGGTAGTTGGCCATCTTCAGCATGACTTGGTCCAGCCCAGCCACGAGACTCGAGGGCATGGTGATGTTGGGATTGTTGAAGTCGTTCTCTCGCGGGTGGCGCAGAGGGTTGAACTTCGCGCACTCGAAGTCATCTTCATCGCTTCGTCCAAGGCCGTGATTGATGGCTCCACGATTCTCGCGGAAGAATACGAACTTATGTGTTCCATTGGGAGGAGCATCCTTCAGGTACACATGCGACAAAGAACCGAAAGTCTTGTACTGGTCCATCACCAACTTCTCAACTGCGTCTTCCTCACTTGCTCTCTTAAGTGAAGCGCTAGCCCGCGCGCCAATGGGCTCTTTGAAGAACGCATGTTGGTTACTCGCGGAGTACAGGAGGATCAGGTTGGGGTAGGGGAGCTTTCCCGAAGGGCTGATGTCCTTCACGTAGTCCATCTTGAAGGTATAGCTTCAGTGATAGAAGCTTCTGGTAGAGTACCTTTTTGTAAGTCGTATTAGCACAGCTACTTCTAAGGTTTGGACCGACAGAAAGTCAATTCGGATAGATAAATTGATAGGTGTCGCTCCGTGAGGTCAAACCGTTGAAAAGAAATATTTAAAGCAGGATGTGTACTTACGAAAATAGTTATGACTGTTACACGGATTATGCCTTGATACTTGAGTTAGCTTGAGGATGAAAAATCACAGGGCTTTTAAAGTAATGTGAGATGTGGCAGAGGATTGGAACGAAAAGGGAGTTAGTAGGTACAATAGAATAAGAAACATAAAAGGATGAGCAGTGTTAGGTGTTCGAGGATAATCTGGGATATAACATGGAGAGATAGGCAGTTACCAAAGGCTCTTGATCTTGATGTCTGTGTAAAGGTTGGTTATATGAAGAGGGATGGGTGATGAAAAGAAAAGGCCAGGCCTATGAAGGATAAGACATGCTTGGTCGTTAGTGGGGAGGAGAGGGGCAATTGCGAGTGAATGGTTGGTTCAACTCGAGGTAGATAACAATGAGATGGCATAGAATACGTGTAGAGAGCGATAGGAAAGTGGTAATGTAGATCAAGAATACGTAGGTATATGATAGAATGGTTGACAAAAGAAAGCCTAGAAGCGCTTACCGTCACGAATGAAGAGAGAGGGGAAAGATAGGTAATCAGTGTCTCTAAACTTAAGATTAGTATTGGCACTGGAGCATTAGGTGTGAGATGCTTCTTGAATAAGATGTAGGAGGTAAGATGTAGGAGGTAAGATGTAGGAGGTAAGATGTAGGAGGAAAGGTTTGGATGCTGTGTGGTATGGGTCGCAAACAAAGTAGAAGGAGAAGCAGTGGTAGTCGTTCGGCTTAAACAAACGAAAGGTACGACCGTGTCAAGCAGACGTCTAGGACCTTAGGAACAGAAGGGAGTTAAAGGAGTGATCGTGGGGGAGACGTACAGCTTGGGTAGTGGAGGAAACGGGTGGAAGTAATGATAGAAACCCGAGTCAATAGCGTGTTTAGATTGTGTTGAATATGAAAGAGGGTGTTGAGTAGGAAAGGCACGGTTATGCGCTCGCTTTCGATGAGGTATTGTTCGTGATGTTGTAGCTGAAAGAGTTGTTTGTGTTATGGGGGTGGACAAGGGTTGTGTTGAAGGATGGATGAAGAGGGGGTGGAGAGGGGAGTAGGAAATTCGTGTTGTTTACTGCTAAAGGTGGGGACCTGGGTAAGCGAGATTTGTATACGTACCTATGACTGGAATAGAGCTGTGTCAATGACCTAGGACGATGATGTCAGTTGATGAGTTGGTGGTGGTAGTGCTTGAGCAGGGAAGAGAAAAGTTGAGGAAGGACACGGGAGATGGCGTGCGGAAAACTAGCCAGAGATGTACCAAACAACTTACTAACCGGTAGTAGTATCTCTGCGGTGCTGTTAGATCCGTTGTCTATCGACCAAAGGTTGTGATGGTGTAGGTAAGGAAGAAAAAAGAGGGAGAGGTGGAAAGATATGCGATGTTTTGCCAAAGGGTACGCGCAGGAAGAAGGGGAGTTGCCAACACCAAACAATGCCAATAAAATGTCATTTGAGCACATTAGGAAGGAAGCAGCGCAATTTGTTCTTAAAAAATTGGGATGCTGGATTGGATTTACTCACGTTTGAAGGAACGACCTGGTCGCGGTGATATTGATGACTTCCAGGTACACCTTCGGTCTGGATTTCGTATCCTTGTCCTAAAGGTAAAAGGTGTTGCTGTTACTGCGTATGCTGAGCTTCCTTCGAAGTAGATGAAAGGAGATGTAGTTGTTGAAATAATGATGAGAGATGTTGACATGTGCGTGATATATGTAGGAAGGAGATGGAAACTTGTTGGCTTGGTTTTGGTGAAAGAGAAGTGGTTTGAAATATCTACAATTGCATCAACAGATATGATTTATTGGTAAAAAGAGGAATTTGAGGAGTCACCCAATGTTAGATTAAAAGTCGAACTTCGAGCAAATACCTAGGTACCTGAACTTAGGTACCTAAACAACAACAGGTCCCACTCTTGACTATTGTCTATAGTATAACCCTGAAATCACATGGCAGTCCACAGGTACAGTACCATTGTTCAAGGCTAGTTTTGATCTTCCTTGTTCAGAAACCCCGCCTACGATATCTATCTTCAATATGTTCAACGAGCACTGAAAATTGTAGCCTATATGAGAGGCAGCTAAGTCTTGAATAGCAGCAAACTTCGAGAACACAGCTACTCCAGACTACAAAGAGTATCACTCATTATTTTGGCCTTCTTCATACCGTCAATAAAGACCACCATCCAAAGCTAAGACCAGATCTATGTCGGCATCGTTGCCTAGAACTCTATAAGTGGAAACACCTTTGTAGCAGCCTACCCAAAATAGGTATGTTATCAAGATCCGATATTGTACCTGAAGAGCGGCACGCCCAGTAACTTTTTTACCAGTAACGATTCTCAAAGACGCTACCTAAACACCCGAGTTGACCATGTTAACTAGAGCTCACTTAAATCGATTTTATTACCTCCAGATCCAATCGCACGAACCGGAACCATACGATGTTGGAGCTTGTCATATTAGCAGAGCCCGAGTAGTCTCGCGTTGGGTTATCGGGATGCCTGTTCTCTCGTCGAAGGCTTAGAAAGGGGTAGGTGAGCAAATCATCTTCACATAGTACTATCTACTTGCGACCGTCGTGATCGGTGCTTCAATTTCTCTGGTGAAGATCCACGACACCTTCTAAGCGCTCTCGCTGAACATCTAGGTTACCTTCACTGCCGAGTCCGTCTACACCTACCTACCTGCCTACCTACCTGCCTATCTACCTACCTCTCTACCTACCTAAGTATCTCGATTGGATCACCCCTTATAGTTAAAGGCTCGCCGAAGAACACCGACACTACCAAACTGTAGTTTCCCAGGTAAAATGCGATGGTCAAGCGACAAGGCGAACGAGGACACGACATAGGGGCAATGAATGAGTAAGCGTTGGCGAAGGACACCCCGAAACAACTACAGCTTTAGGAGCAGTTGCGATGGACCGCATTACTCGTGGAAAGCCATCTTACACTGTAAAGGCAGCAGTACACTTTCTGAATTACGAAGGGTATCGCGGGCTTACGAAATACGATGTTGCTTACTCGAGCAATCGAGATAGAGTATTAGGCCTGGAGAGGAAGAGGGGGGACACGATTATTATCACGGGAGTGAGTGACGCTGGTAACTTGTACCTACTGAATGCCGATCATACTTCCTTCAACCTACGAGATGTAAAGTCCGACGGCCAGAACGGCATCCGAGATTATGGAGTCAAGCACTAACAGCCTTGATGAACAGCAATCGTCGACGATTGACAGTGTAGACGATCTAGAAGTACAATTCCATCTCAAGAGGCAGGGAAAATGAAGAGAAAATGATACAGAGCATCACAAGAGGGGAGAGTAACAAGAGAAATCTCTAGCTTCGGTGTAGGCGTAGATAATAGTATTCATGATAAAAGTATCAGTGACGGAAAACAAGGCCCACGGACCGGCGCGAGTGTCCGAATTGCGCATCGTTACCCTTGACCGAACCGACGACCTGCTGAGCGAAGCAAGGGCGCCGACCGAAGCTATCCTATCATAGCCGACCCGGCGCCATCAAGGTCATGTGAAATACGCCCTTCGGAAACCACCCGATCCCCAATCATTTCGAATGCGAAGGTGCCGTCGGAAACGAGCGATAGCCGGGGTTTCTTGCCGGGTATGCCACATGAACCAGTCTGTGTCTATACCGCCATTTGGACTAACCTAGGACCTGGCTTTCAGTAGGCCTGGGGTATGGCCGACGATCAGAAGCGACCCTAGAATACAGATACGAGCAGTGGTACGAATTCAATAGGTAGCTTCGATAAGGGTACCTGCAATCGGCGGCACATGCCAGACTTACGCATACATATAATTGCGGAGGGTGAGGGGAGGCGACGCAGCTAGAGCATGTATCACATACCTACCTGCGCCCGGCAAGGTTTTTCCAGTTCGCAGGCACCAACACGGGACTACTACAGGATATGCGATGCGATCGGCTTGTCATGTGCTCATCACGCGGCGCAAGATGCATGTCGAGAGATAGATATCTGGGTAGGAGATACGCCTGGCTAATATATAGTATCTTGGAGGCGTACGCAAGCTGGACAAGCCACCATCTTGTGTATGGCTACATTTCTGGTCTGCTGGCAGCAGCTTGTCCAACTGCGCAGAGACGCACACCTGCAGCAGGCGCAGAAGGTGGGGATGCATGAACATCCACCCTCTTCCTGCAGGCCATCAGAAAGGGGAGAGAGGGGGATACACTACGGTGCATACACCGATGTGCGTTGGTGTGGGATGAGGATGATGCGAGATGCACTAGTACATACCACAAATCCGCCATATCGGGGAATGAGCTGCTTCGCCGTCTTGAGTAGCAGAGGGGAGATAGATTGGCAAGCTCTGATAACGAACAGGATGTCCGTCAGTGGTCACCGCCTCTTGCAAAGCTTGCAAAGAAAGTCGCAAGCGGTGCGAAAAAGGGGGGAGGCGAATTGGAACCCTTGCGCTCAGTTAGAAACGACCTTCCCCAGATGCCTCTTATGGATTTCGAGAGCGCAGTGCCACGAATGAGGGGATGATGCATTTGGTCTGATGATGATATTGACGGATGTTTCGTTTAGAGCTGTACACAGGAATCGGAGATTTCGACATTCGCGGCTAACAATTTTGCTTGAACAGGGATAGTTATTTTTTCTTCCTCAAGGGAATGCCTAACGCAGCAGGGATCACGAGCTCTTGAGCCAGAGTTCGGGAGGGCAACCACTACGTCCGGAGCTGGCCTGCTACAATGCAACACTGTCGATACCACACGGAGAATTGTGTTACCCCAGACCGCAGGAAGCTTTGATAATTTTATCAAATCTACTGTCTCGGTATGTTGGAGATCTGAGACAGACAGAAGACTACGAAGCTTTTATCATGACACTCGTGATAGTGATGGAATAGGCATGAGTCTTCCGAATATGATATATCGTGGGCATAGAAAGGAGGGAGAAAGCAAACTCGATCGATCACTCCTGTCATCTCGAAATAATTCGCTAAGAGGACGTGCTAGAATCCCTGTCGGCTTTAACCGTTCGATGGTACTCAAATCGAACACCGCCTCCCTTCCGATTTGTGTTGAGCGCGAAAGATGCTTACGAATTCGAAACGCACATGCCAATTCATCGAACACCAAAATCAAGGAAGCGGTATATCCATCCATGGCGCAGGATCATCAATGAGAACTCTTTGCTAAAGAGAACTTGCCGATTTGTTACAGCTCGAGATTGGAGGATTATCGTAAAATTTGCTCCCCTTTTTGCCAATCGATAGACTCATTACGACAAGAGCTCTGACTAAAAATACGGTCACCAAATTGAGTGCTTCCAGAATAAGGTCACAATCATTGAGGACAGTGCCAATCCAGTACCTACACGGTATCCACTTTTCCAAACATCAGGGTCTGATGATTGGCTGATGCATGTGGCTGATGTGGCGGCGTGGCTAGTGAATGTACAGTATGAATACAGTTTAAATACAACTTGGCACGGTCCTCAATGTTTATGACCTTATTCTGGCTTCTAATATAGGTGACTGTGATTTTAGCTACTGAGACCGTCATTTTAGATGAACCGTTAATTCTCTAGCTGACGATCATCAGTTACCCCACCTTCAACTCGCATCACGAGCATAAGAAAGAGTCGCTCTAATGTTTCAAGGTTGTGTCCGCGGAAGGGAACAGGTTCCTCAACGCTTTGAGTGGTATTGGAATCTAGGCTCGCGCCGGCCCTTAAGGACATGGTGAAGGGATAGATAGTAGATAGGTAGGTAAGGTAGGATAATGTGTAACTATTCTGGCGTCATCAGATCCAATACCTTATCTCTATCCGGGTCAGCTCGACCTCTGAACTACCGTGAGACGACATCGATCCCTGCCTATGGTGAATCCTACTACGACAGACGGAAGGAATCAAGACCCGGGGATTCGATCTCTAGTGATGCTGATAGTTGCGTAATGTATAGCCGTATTGGTAAGGTGACAGAGACTGAAACACCATTGTAGAATGGGTTTGCTATGCGATACTATGTAAGTAGATCTCCATTGAAACGGTCTCCAATAAAAAAGTTAAGCGCGCTGGGTTAGGTGCGTATCTGTGGAAAGGGGTCTTTCCGTGAACTAGCATTCGAGAGGTCGTCGAAAGAAGCTCCTGCAGTGAGCTGTGTGAAGGATCTGACCAGTAATCCAAGTTAACGCAATCAGTTCGATGTCAGCCGCTGGCCAACGACGACGAAGAGCCATGAAAGGGAATGCATTGCAAAACCAATAGACCCACAAGGGCATCAACGAAAGTCATGGACTTATTTTTTGGAGTTTCCTGGGTCGGGGATTCGACAACCTGGATGGCTGCACTACGGCATTCCACTTCATAGGTGGGAAGGGCCGCGATAAACGCAGTCGCAAGATGGTTGGTGGGATGCGTCGTATACGAGTGGGAGAAGTATAGATCAAATGTAACCTGGCCATGGCATTGGAATCTTACAGCCAGATGGCATTCGCGACTCGACAGGTAACAAGTCATGTTTGGAAGCAAATTGGTACAAACCGCAATATGCCTACATGTATGCTTGACGGATGCCGATCTTACTATGCACATAGCCGAAAAGCTGTATTTATCAAACTTCGAAACAAGCTTGATATTGAACATGCATGTAATAATAATACCCGAGACATATTTTTGCTTCTATTTCCAGCGCATTTGTGCGCAACATTCTTTACGTTTACATAGAAGCGGTCCAATCCGAAACATCGCCTGGAGCTAGCCGCAATGTTTGGCTGAGCCGTTGACAAACACAACGCTGTTTGTCAGACACAAAAGCTGTGCTCTCGACCGACGTTTTTGCGTGGATGTGACACGCGACCCATTGCGCCAATGTCATTTGCCGCCAGTTATCACCTAGATCTCTAGCCGCTTGCCAATGCGCACACACAATCACCTTAATATCGTCGTGAATGGTGGAGGCAGGAGGAAGACCGGTTTTCTGGCTCGGCGCTTGTTCGAAGCTGAAAACGAAGACGTACTATTATGGTCCGTCCTATCTAACAACACAGTCCGGAAAATACATGGAAACCTCTGGTAAAAATCGGCCTCCTCTATTGTACAATATATGTAAGGTTGGGCAATATAATGGACTGCGGCCGCTAACCTAGGAACTAGAGGGGAAGCAATTAGAATTAGTGAGTCAGCTGTTCTGACCAAAAGATGGGAAGCTTTGGTCCCTGGCGAGTCCTAGCTTATGGGTAAACTCTCCATGCTCCGAGATCATTGACTCTAGTGCCGTTATTACGTATTAACATGAGCCTAGGAGGGTAAGGCCGAGACGAGTTAAGAGAGTAGCGCCCGCAGCTTAGCTGAGTGATCCAAATGATAATAGTTCGAGAGCTGTCGAGTGGATCTCAAGTCGACTACTATGATGCAAAAACTTCGTGGAGATGAAGTCGGTTAGTTCGTATCTGATCATTCGATCGAGGGCGAAACCCTGGAGAAGGGGAAGGCGGCGAAGCACAAACGTTATGCGCGAAACGCTGCATTATGGGCCGTATATCTAGATCTCGACCTCATCCATGCCAAGTTTACCATATGCAAGCCGCGAATTCTTGTCAGTGCGCGCTCAAGACACGGCCGATACGACGGGAGTACATATTCTTATGCAGATTTGATGGAATATACCGTATCGTTGAAAGGGACGGTGTTGGAAAGTTGAAATTCATTAGCCGGAGAAAAACCATGGGCGCCCAGCATTGACAGGTCGAGATCCACTTCTCGGGACAGCCACGAGAAATACATAGCAAATGAACCGTCGCGAAATGGGCCAGCGGTTAGAGATATATGAAAGCGTGAAACAGAGGCCGCGGCTATAGAGCCTCGTGTAAATTCACGAAATATTGGAATAGCCCCTCACTTTTAAATGTAATGGAGCCGGAGATGCGATGCGAGATTTCAGCATTTACATCCCACCCAAGCCAATGTCTTCGAGATACCCTTTTTCTCCATTTCGTTTAAAGGGTAGCTTTCTGATCGACAATAGCTCACAGACCGGGGACATCCACCTCATTTTAGCACCAAGCCAAGTATTCCTAAAATGTCACATGGGTGGGCGTGCACCGTTTGCGCTCCTGCAGCTAGTGAATGTCCATTTAAGTGCTATGTCGAGATAAACGTGCTTTAGCGGCCAAATTAGTAGAGTAGGGGCTTGCAGGAAAGAAAAAGACGTGAGCTTATAGTCAAATGTCGGTACTTCTGGGGCGAGTACCTCGTCCTAGCAATTGGTGCTGAAGATCTGCTATGGTACTCTCGCCATCCCACAATTCATCCGAGTCGTTATCCAATAAGCGTAATTTGCCAACCCTCCCTAAAGAGACCCTAAAGAGAAGAGCTACCCACTCCCTGGCCCTATGACCGCGGGTTGCAGGACAATATGCAGCAAAGTGCACAGCAATGAGGGCATCTTGCATATCGGCTTCATTGGATGGATGTAATGGATATTTGTGTTGGAGTGGTATCGGCGCGATCACCACCATCCTATCATCAGCAGAGTTGTCCGATTCCAGAACCGAACCGAACTTGTCGACCGCCAGGTTCGGCAAGCGGTGTCTCGTCAGACTGTACGTTTTATGAGGTACAGTATGTACGTAGGCAGGTAGCGAATCTAATAAGAAGCAGACAAAAGGGGTCGCGGGGCTACTTGGCGTCAAGCGCGCAACTATCACCAACGAAGGAGCTCGAAGAAAAGCATGGAACCCAGTGGTCACCACTTGGCGATTACATGCTTACCGTATTGTACCATACATAACAGTAGTACTGTAGCAGCCTGGGTGCCACCAGAAGGGAGAAGGGGGGGAGATCGATCTCCAATTTCCCAAAAAAACATGAATCAATAATCCGAGGTCTCGAATGGAGCGACGATAGTCAATAGCCAACTGACCTGCTGGGTCTGCCCCTGACGAGACAGTCTCGCATAGTCGACGGTAACTCGAGGCTTGCCTTTCAATGGGAAAGCCTCCCGTTTGGTTTTTTCGGGCTTGGTTCAGACCATGACTGGTCCATTAAGACGACTGGGAAACAGTTTTCTCCCTCTAATTGTAGGACCCCTGTCGACAGCCCATGGCGAGCTAGTGCAGCAGTGCATATCTAAACGACGTTGTAATTTCGTCGAGCGAGCTAGACAGGGCCTTCATTTCAGAAAAAATATGTTGCAGGCACAGACCACAGCCGCAAGATTTGCAAGATGACCCAGCAACAGGGAAGGTAAGGACCGGGTTATCATGCAAAGAGGCATATTATCCTGTAGTAGCATGAAAAATCTACAATATGCCCCCTGTGTCTTGTCAGTCTGGAGTTGTTTGGTATACATACATAGTACGATATTGGCATCATGGTGAATAGGATTCGTTTGAAAGTCTGACGAGGTTGACGTATTATAAGTTTCGATAACATTATTATTGTTAGTCAGGAGGTTTTTGAGGTGGGCAGAGTGGGATAGGATACCGTAAAAGCCGACGTTGAAATGGCGTTTCTCCAAAATAGGTACATGGCAGAAATGAATATTGTATGACAGCGGGTCATCCCCTAATGTCCACATCGTTTTACTCGATTTGAAAATTTCAACCACCTCTTTTTCCCTACTCTTCTCCCCTGTACAAAGGGAGAAGGAGAAGGAGGAGAGAAATATGACCCATGGGGCAATCAGTGAAAACTGAATGTACCTTGGATGTGGGTCAGCTGTTTTCGCTCAACACACCCGCGACCCGCCCAGCCCCACTGCAATATCCCTGCTCGACGGTTACTGTGCAACGCATACTGTACAAGGTACATCCAGGAATACCCTGCCCTCCTGTGTCGATGTTTTGCCTTGGGGGGGTATTTTACTAGGCACAGCAGGCACAGGTAGGCATTACTGGACGGTAGTGGGCCTGACTAGACTGGGCTACGGTAGCAGTCACTGTACCCTCACATTAGCTTCACTGTGCTCCCTTCCATGTTACTCTCTCCTTCCTGTTAATCACGAGACAATAAATAAAAACCGGCAGAAGCTGCTATCGTTCCATTCAATTTTTTCTTCTTCTCCCACCCTTCTTGTCGTACTCGACTTTTAAATACCAACTTCTTCTTGTTCTTCCACTTCCATCCCCCCCGCGAAGTTTCTCAGAACTTTCATATCACGAGACAACGAAGTGTCATTTAATAAACCTACTCCGATACCCCTACGAGTAGCTTGTCAATTGTTTAATTCCCTTTTTTTCAGTGATACCCATTTCTTGATACCCATTTCCTTAAAAAACAAATCATCACAATGGCCGAGGTACAGAAGCCCGTTGAGGTCCCTGAGACCACCCCCGCTATCGTTGAGCCCGTCGCCGAGCCTACGGTTGAGGATAAGCCTGCTGAGACTCCCGCCGCCGAGCCTGCTGCCGCTACTGAAGCACCGGCCGAGACTACTGAGGCTGCCGCCGAGACCGCTGCGCCTGTTGAGGAAGCCAAGAAGGAGGAAGTCAAGCCTGTCGAGGCTGGCACCCTTGAGCACAAGGGCGCCCCTGCCAACTTCCCCAAGTAAGCATACAACATATCGCATCTATAAATGAGGATTCAAGCTAATAAGATGTAGGAACCTGATCTACTCAAAGCAGCACTTCTGGTTCGGTACCGATGCCACCCCTAAGGATAAGCTCGCCACATACCTGAAGAACGAGAAGGCTGCCGAGGTTGCCCAACACGTTGCTTCATGGGCCACTGAGACTGGAAAGGGTCTTCTGTTCTACGGAAAGGAGAGCGACAAGACTACCCCCACCGGTGCTATCCAATTGGTACGATAATTGCAATGGGGGATGTTATGGAAGTATTCTTACTAACGCGCATATAGGCTGAGGCTTCTGAGCCCACCAGCGAGGGCGCTACCAAGTTCTCTTTCACTGCTAAGGGCCACAAGCACACCTTCAAGGCTCCCACTGCTGCCGACCGTGACAACTGGGTCGAGCAACTGAAGCTGAAGATTACTGAGGCTAAGGAGCTCGCCACCACCATCACCGAGAGCGAGGCCTACAAGCAGACCTTGGAGAGCTTCAAGCCCACTCCTCCCCCTAAGGAGGACAAGCCCGCTGCCGAGGCTGCTGCTGAGGCTGAGGCCCCTAAGGAGGAAGCTAAGGAAGAGCCCAAGGAAGAAGACAAGAAGGAAGAGACCAAGGAGGAGGATAAGAAGGAAGAGAAGAAGGACTCCAAGCGCCGATCTGCCAGCCGCAAGCGCGCCTCCATCTTCGGCAACCTTCTCGGCAAGAAGGAAGAGACCAAGAAGGAGACTCCTGCTGAAGACAAGCCCGCCGAAGACAAGCCTGCTGAGACCACCGAGGCTGCTGCCGAGCCTACCGCTGAAGCCGCCGCTGCCACTGAGGCACCTGCTACTGAGGCTGCCGCTCCTACTGAGGAGGCCAAGAAGGAGGAGCCTGCTAAGCCTACTCCCTCCAAGCGCCAGAGCCTTTTCGGTAACCTGTCGTTCGGCAAGAAGAAGGCCGAGGTTGAGTCTGCGCCTACTACCCCTGCCAAGGAGACATCTGGCGCTGATGCTGCCCCCGTTGCTGAGAACGCTCCCGTGATCCCTGCCGTTGAGACCACTGAGCCTCTGTCAACTGAGGTTGCTTCTCCCGCTACCGTCCCCACCGAGACCACTGAGGCCACCCCTGCCACCAACGGCGAGACCAAGGAGGTCAAGACTGAGAAGCGCAAGTCTTCTCTGCCTTTCGGCTTCGGCAGCAAGAAGGAGAAGTCTGCCACTTCCGACGAGGAGGGTGAGAAGGTCAAGTCACCTCCTTTCTTCTCCAAGCTCCGCCAGACCGTCAAGGGCAAGGGCAAGGCTGAGAAGCCTGCCGAAGAGGCCAAGGCCGAGGACAAGCCTGCTGAGACCACCGAGGCTGCCGAGCCCGCCAAGGAGACTGTCCCCGAAGAGCCCGTCGTCGCTCCTATCGCTGAGGAGACCCCTGCTGAGAAGCCTGCCGAGGCTACTCCTGCTCCCGTCACCGCTGCCGCATAGAGTGCGCGTCGCCTTGGCCGGAAGGTCACCCTCACTTAATGATGTTTTCGTAAAGAGTATCCCCCACACTGGGTTTGGTCGGGAACGGATCTGCATTTCAAGATACCCTCTAAGACTGGTTCTGAACTGATACCCCCATCTGCTTTCGGTTGTTGGCAATCCATTCTCTCCGCCAGTCAGGGTTGAGAATTGGTTATGCCGATGGCGCGAAGGGATGGCATACATGATCTTTATTGACGCTTTTGCATGTCTGATTTCGCGCGGAGAACTGCTTTTGTTTTCACCCATCTTTTCCTAATACTCAGCTGATACCCAGTATACCCCCTGTCCTTTGGTTGAGGCGGATCAGAAAATACCAGAAACAGCACACAAACGTTTCATTGCAGTGGTGGAGGTGGTGGAATTTGGAGGTCGCCGAGCAGCTCGACGCGAGTATTTGCGAGGCCCCTCGAATGGATCAGATGTCGCGCGCGGTGCGTTGCCACTAGGGCATCGCACTCGCCGGCAGAAGCATTCTCTTAATAGCTAATAGATACTCCTGTGTTTGGCGTCGCTACCCTTATTGTTCCTTGTGTTGTAATTATTCTAGCCATTCAAGGCTGTGTGAGACTTCGATTCTTGCGTTCGTTAGGTAATTGAAGTTGCTTAGTCGTCATATTGTCGTGTTGCTCTGCCTTTGGTTGTATTCCCAGGTTATGATACTCGTAGGATCCTTGCTGCCGGGTCCGACCAACGTGAAGATTAAAACCTTATTCGCCAATCCTATCTATACTGCGCCCCAGTGAAGTCACAGCGCAACTATCCTCGACATTCAAAACTCAAACTACCTCTCTAAATCTAGACTACTCACCAACGAGAACAACAACATGATTCATTATTTAGTATTGGGCTGGCTCTATCACTATTTATGTCTGCTCCAAAGCTAAATCATGTTAATAGTTAATTACTTCGGTCTTATTTCGGCTTATCAAATATCACATAGTAATAGAAGTTGGTGATAATATGTGGCGGTTTAAGATTATTTAGGGCACTATTGTGGGCACTAGCACGCATAATACCAAGGTCCTAAGTATTCTCATCCAAACTATTGGGAAATAGATTAGGTGGAATTTTTTATGTTTTTTTATAAACATCTTTTGATAACACCTAGCTTCGACTACTTCAAAGTTCATAGCGGAAAAGAGGTTCAAGAACATTTTCTTTAACCAGTTCATAACGTCAATTCAGTGACCATTTAGGAGAAATTGAAAGGACCTAGTTTCTGCAAAGTCTTTAGTAGGAACAATTATTGTGAATAACTTAAGTCGGAGAAAAGATCCTATGAACAGCATCACTTAATAACAAGATTTAATAAAGCAAGGGATTACGATATTGCACATTTCACTATCTAGCCGAGCATTACCTCCATTCGTATATTTTCACAAATTCTCCCAGTATTTAACAGCAGCTTCTGGTTTTGTATCGGTGGTGTAAATAAGTCTAGGTTTCATCTACTCTGGTAGTAAAGGATGAGTGCTTCTTTTATCTGAGACCTCTTCAGCCTGAGAAAGGCCACTCAGATACGACAACTCGGAGACACGTAGTTTTGTAAAATCGACCGCAACACAAAGATTATTCTATTAGCACATATGCAAGGCAGGGGCTCACATCGCGGAAGCGTACGCATATGTCAAACTCAAATAAATGTCTTGCCTTTGTTTCTTTTATCCTATTCTTTGCGCTCACATGCATATCATGTCGCATATAGAGTCCAAGTTGCACACCAGTTGGATCAATATCGAGAGGAAAAGTTGATATCCCTGTTATCTTGTAGCCCTGCGCTGCAAGATGTTTATTCTAAGACATCAGGACAAAGAACTTACGTGTATGATAACCATGTATCCCCTAGTAGCAATCCACACTTAGAATGCATCGTGGGACATTAGTTATAGAATTAGACACGTTCCGCATATTCTAAGAGGAAGAGCTATAGAGAGATCTATATATATCTTTCCGTGTTCTGCCCTTTCTCCTAATAATCTCCATCATCTATCAATCTAAATCCAAGGCATCAAATAGAAGACACCACATCCTAACCTAAACACTACAAGAAATTCCTATACTCTTCACATAATGGAATCCCGCAACCGACTGCCCAACGACAAACAGTCAATGGTCAACGTCCCGGACAAGTTAAGCCAACCCAACGCATCCAATAAGTCGGATGAAACTCCCACTCCTGAAATCCCTTTCGGTCGACCGATTTCCTCAACTGGGGGGTTGTTTGGAACTTCCCTTGGCGGTTCGTCAGGTGGGTTCAATAACTCATTCGATTTACAAAGCCAGGCTCAGTACACCAAGCATAATCCACGTGCCGGATTTGGCAGAACTTCCTATAGCAGTGTCTTTGACTCTCCCAGTGAAGTTCGCTCTGGTAAACCCAATGAGACTTGCAGTGGCCAGCCCGCTGCCCGGGGCAACCCTGACCTGACTGACAAGACAGTCACTGATCATGGGTCTGATGATACCAGCCTTGATACCATGCTCAAGCGACTGCCTCCAATCTCCGCCAAATACGCAGAGTATCTAGTCCAGAAAAGCGTTACAGAAATGACTGCGAGTCTACGTAACACTAGCTTCTTCGCCGTTCTCAACAAGATCAACGCGTCCGACGCAAGTCGTATACTTGCTCTAATCAACGGGGCTCAGAAGTCGGCTGAGACTAGAGCTCCTCGTGACGAGCCTGGTCGCCAGGACAAGGGGATGCGTGGAGCACAGCAGAGCAATGTCGACAATGGTTCCAGTCGCAACGATGAGGGCAACGGTGAGCGTGTCAACGACAAATCCGCACGCACTCCGGTCTCTATCTCCATCTCCATCGGCAGCCACAACGTGAATATCAACACGCGAGATGCCAAGGCCAACCCAGAGCAAGCTAATCAACAGCCCGGAGGGGGGCCGGTGATGTCTATGCTGCCTGTGGATGTCATCAATGCAATTCCCCTGCCATCGTTGCGACTAGCAGATGAAGAGCTAGGCGCTTATGGGAATTGGATTGATGCTATGGTGGAGAGACTGTACAGGCAGGAAAGGGGTAATGGGCCAGCGAGAGGCGAGGAACAGCAGCAGCAGCAGGCTGCCCAAGGCCCAGACCACTCTCACGACACTGCAGCGTAGAACCTGAGGTATCGAGTACATCATCACGCATGGGAGAAGGAACATTCACTTTTGGTAGAGGCATGGCTGCATTTTCGTTTCATTTTTAGGGGGATGCTTAAGAGAAAATTGTTATCAACCCCTTAGCATATTAATCACCATAATTCACTTACAATAGAATTTAGTAATTCCTTAGACAACTTCGTGTTCCCTAACTTGATACGTGATTCTCCTTATGTACATGCATCAGTGACTCTATCTAGGGATAGATATTAGGGTTGTGTTTACCCCAAGACCAAGTTAATCCACCCCCTTTCCTGCGCTTCCCAGGCGTTCTTCTCAACTCGTCCCAATCCTTTCCTGTATGCCACTCCATCTTTCCATTCGACCCACAAGACGTAATAGTATTCATATAGAATACCCCCTTTTGGTCTTTCCTCTAGATCCCACTCGTCTAGCACTTGCCCCCAGTTCGCTTCTCCTGCGTCATTTCGCATATGGCCGACTGCAATCTCCACCAGCTCCAGTGCTAGGTCCGGTTGGCATAATTCGCTTGATACCTGTCCATGTAACTGCAGCGCCCCTGCCCAATTGCCAGTTCTGTCTCGTACTGATATTTCCACTCCCCTTCTTCGGCAGGCTGGTGTGAACTCTTCGCCTGCTACCAGCCAAGCCCTTCTCGTTCTACAGGATATCAAGGAAGCCAATTTCTGGGACTGCGGCCCGGTCACTGGCAAAGACAGTGGGTACCAGAATTCTGCTTCTGGTTCGGAATCGTGCTTATAAAAACAAAGGGGGTTGGCCCCTGGCTCTGGCTGGTTAGATATTTGCCAAGGAGGAATTGTCGAAACGTGGCTAATAGTATGCCGAGCCCATCCTGTTGGGCAAGACACTTGGCAGTTGTTCCAGAATAACTTCTGATGCTTAACCCAGCTTTCCTCTATGGGATGTGTAAGACTTGATTGAGTATCATGCCAACTCCACTGAACGAGCGGGTTAATCCTTTCAAGCCGGACCCCTACTCCTCTTTTATCGCATTTCTTGACATAGTCTGATACCAAGTGTCCCCAGTGAATCGAACCTTGCCAGCCAGCCCAGCTCCAGGATGGAAGGCAAACAGGCCCTCCATGGCGGACTGGTGTTCTCCGGGTGATGGTTGTTATTGGGTTCCATAATAATGTGATAGAGAACAATGATGCAGGCAAGCCAGAGACAAAACCACCATCGAAGGAATTACTAAGGCCAGAGGCGATCCCTGCAAAGGCAAATAGCGAATCCTCAGGAAATGTCAGCTCCTTGTTGTTGTAAGTGGTTATAATAGTATTTAGTTGGTCCAGATTTGGAACGGTCTTATGAAAGTAATGAGAAAGAGAGCCAGGTGCACGGCCAATCTCTGTCCAGACTGCCCCATTGCACTCCCACTGAACCCAACCTCGTTCGAAGTATAGCTTTCTTCTTGAGAAAAGAGCTTCTTGGAATGTCCAGGCCCTAGTGTACCATTTTGGAGACTTCCATGAGACCTTTGGCGTAAAGCTCTCAACAATGCGGCTGTGCTTAGACAGGCAATGTACAGTTTGCCTTGCTAGTCGTTGTGTTGATATTCCGCGGAGCCCATTCAGTCCACCATTGGCATCGTCTCCCTCTGCAGCAATGATCGTGACAGACGCATTCGCATAAATTGCCGCCATTTTATTAATTTCAACCATCTTCTGTTCGCCATCCTGAACAATGCATAACGTATCGACCCAGAGGTATCTTTCGCGGAGCCTTTGTACAAAGTGAATTGCATCTCGCACTGTTCTTGGTAAGCTGCACCCGATGCTTGCCTCTGCTAAGGAGTTGGGCACTTTTAGTTGGTTGACATTCTCTCGTAGAGTCATGAAGCTCGGTACTCCTCCCCACACATAGCTTAGAGCTACGTAAGGGGTAGACAGGGTGCATCGAACGAGACATTGCTGCCATGTATCAACGACCCAGATTGGTAATATCCCCTTCATGGGATTTAAAGTCATTGAAGAGGCACAAGTGCCACTGTGGGAGTTGTCGCATGTTTCTTTCCAACGCTTAGGAAGACTGTAGTCAATCCATCGAGGATTGACAAGTGATGGCTTTGTAAGTAGTCTAAGCTCGCCAGACTCGAAGAAAAAGGGATCGTGGCCCTTCTTCCCAAATACTTGGACATAGTCACGGTCCCTGAACCCAAGAATCGAGACAGAGTCAAGTTGTGAAGACTCAAGATCCACCCCTAACAAGGAAGAAACCAGCATCGTATGGCATTGACACTTGGAGTGCAAGATCTGTTGTGGAGACCCGAGCTCTACATGGTGTTTTGGATCACCTCTAATACTAACTGGGGCTTTTAGAAGGAACAGCAGCCGTTGGCAAATTTCGCAGTCCTAAATGGCGATTTGATTTTAGTCATCTTGTTCGTGATGCAGCACCAGAGAAGATAACATGCATACTTGCTGCTTCGTGGGCGTCGACGCCGATCCTTCAGCGGTCTTTTGACCCTGCCGCCCAGATTTCGCAACGCGAGCACGGTTACTCTTAGCCATAAAGCTAGCTTATATCTGGAAGCAATCTAATTGTCTTTTCTGATTACTATTTCAATGAATAAATATTAAGGAGGTACTTAACTGCGAAGGTAATTGTAGTTAAAATAAGGCCATCTAGGTATCTACCGAACTCCCTGTAGCGCAATACACTACAGAGTCGTTGAATGGCTACAACATGCAGCGGTCCCTCCCTAGCTGCAGATGGGGCGGTACTGCGCCCTTGGCCCCCAACTAGGCGTGCCCTAGCCAAGTCAATTAATAAAAATAAAGGGCGAAAACTCCGCTGCTTTTTCTCATTTCATTTTTAACATTTTCTTGGGACATTCAAAAGTCATGATAGTTCCTAGGTAATACCTTGAAATTCCAAAAAAGCCGTACCGCTCGTATATAACTTGCCCTGGAAGATGAAACAACACAACAGCACGCGGTCGATAATGCTCTCCCTCCCTAGTGATCTAACAAAACTCATCGGTTCGACTACGCGTTGACGTGGAGGGTGTAGTATCATTAACAGCATGATTGGATGGCGTCTGCTTCGCATGTATTTCGTGTTTGGGCATTTGGCTATCCGACGGTTCCCTTTTCACATTGACATTGTTCCTGCCTAGATGTGTAAGAAGTTGTCAGAAAGACTCTGAATATGGCTAACCTGGTGAAGGGAGGGGTATTGGTAGGAGAAGCCACCGTAAAGTAGGAACTTACTTTTCTTTAGCTCAGCTTCTTTGAAAAACGTGCCACCGTTAGCAAGACAGTCATCTGCGGCAACTAGGGGAAGCCCAGAGAGAGCTACACCGAAGGTAGCTGCGAAAAAGAAGTGTACCATTTTCGGTTTAAGGCAAGTAAAATAAAGGTAGGCAGAATACGGGTTAATTGGTGCGATTAATTGCTGTCACATAGATTTATGACACTAACAATATGATACTAAGATCACGGGTATACTTGCTTTTTAATCGAATCTTCCTCTTAAGTCCTAAGCCTCTTTACTTAGCTTCAACCAACACAACATATGTCTATTTTCGGTTCTTTCACCGATCGACTTTTAAGAGAAACTCCTCTTCTACATACTGTTACTTGACAACTAGACTACTTCGCGACGATCGGCGTACACTGAAGCCGACCAAGTGGCAATGTAAGCAATAGGCTACTGCAGATTCGGCCCGGGTACTCACCTTATCAGCTTGTCAGCCACGTGGTCGAGGCGACCAATCCTGTGATCATCCGATCTAGAGTGGACGGAATTACGTATACGACCTAGTTTCATGCAGCCATGTCTTAGGTATTCTGCTCCCGGAGTCTTTTGGCCGTTGGTTGCCACACTCCTCACAACTGAGTATTCTCTTGTAAACGCGCTGTTTTTCGTGCTTTCTTTCCGTCGCTATATAGCAGCTATTCCAATATGTCATACCATGTTGTTAGTATTCAATTTTTAGACCAATGTGTCTCGGCGTGTTCTCAAGGATCTCCGGCGCCTCTGACGGTCTATTGGTAAATTTAATCAACTCTTCATCGCCAATGTTCTGCTTTCTAAGACGGCGCAACCCTTTCGACAGATTTCGGCGGTGCTCCGGTTTCCTAGTTCTACCAGTTCCGTACATTAGATTTATTTCAAGTTCTAATCACGGAGCTTCCGTCTTGGCGATAAACCTGCCGACCGGCCGCAAGGGATAACAGGCCCGGAGTGCCCCACTTACATCGTTTCGAATGATATTGCTCTTTTAGCAAGTCATCGAGCCTATTGAAGTTGGGTTACCTGTATCTACAAGGAACAGCGGGAAAGGAGCATGCTTAAATCCCTGCGACATCATCTTCCCCAACCAGGGAAATCTTGTGCGCACCGAGCCGGTCTACGACTCCACTTCCTACCTGGTCAGCTTCGAGGCCTAGAACCTACAGGTCGATCACGACATCTTTTAGGGCTTGTGCCGCTCGAACCTAGCCAAAGAATGAATGCGAACCCGCTCGCAGAATGCACCATTTGCTACAATAGGCAGGCGATAAACCCGGGAAAGGTACTATCGGGCACCCGCCATCCGGGTATAACATCACACCATCAATTAAACTTCATTTTCCGTCCTTATATAACGTGCGTAGCTAGCCAAGAAAAGTTCAACTCTTTCAGAGTTTGAAATATGTGATGTTAATTAAGCCTTTTCATTATCTTCCTCTTCGGTCTCCCCATACACGTGTATTGACGTGATAGTGAGCGTTGCTCTTAGCCATCCCGTTCACTTTCTAGGGTTTCCAGAAAATGGCAGATCCTAAAGGGCGCAAGGAAGCTGTTGTGACGGAGGCGCCTGTCACGCCTGCTGGTGACAAAACAGCCGTAACCTTGCTGCGCGAAACGGGCCAAGACGGCTCCCAAGAGTCCGAACATGACGAGGACACAGTGTATGTGAAAGGACACCCCGTCATTCGAAATGGTAACCAATGCGTACTTCTCCCCCCTCCGATTCGTGCAGCTGACACATCTAACTAGGGCTCGACGTATCTAAATATCTGATATCGACTCGCGATGATGGCGACCCTGCGTTCACCTTCCGTTCCGTGGTCTTGGGTACTGTTTTCACTGCCCTTTCTAGTGTCATCACGATGCTGTATATCTTCAAGCCGTATCAGGTACAAGTTTCGGCCGTCTTCATACAGCGTACGTCTACTCTCCGGAAGGAAATTTGGTTCCCTTGAACTCATGCCTGATAGTTTTGGTCTTCATCTTTGGCGAGGCATGGGCCCTCTCGACCCCCCGCCCAGACCGATTTCAAGGGAAGTGGCTGCGAAATTCACTGAGTTTCCTGAATTCTGGACAGCCCTTCGGGATCAAAGAGCATGTTGTGGCGTCGCTCATTGCCTCGTCTGCTAACAATGGACTGTCGGGAGTTGAGGTTTACGCTGTGGAACGGCTGTTTTTCGATCGAAGTGTCTCCGCCGCCACCGCGGTCCTCGCTACTTTCTCGATCTCGCTCTGTGGATTCGTCTTGGCAGGCCTGCTGCGGCCGCTCATCGTCTACCCCGCGGAGATGGTGTATTGGTTGACGCTGCCGCAGGTAGTACTTTTCCAGAACCTTCATTTCGACCGGATTGCCAACCGAGGCCGTCTTATCAAGTTCGGCTGGGCTCTTGGCTTCGCCGCGGTTTGGGAAATCTTCCCGGCTTATGTCATAACGTGGTTTAGCGGCATCTCGATCTTCTGTCTAGCGTCAATAAATGCTCCAGAGAGCACCCGTACCGTTTTCTCTACTATATTTGGTGGAGCCTCCTCTAATGAAGGGCTGGGCCTCCTTAATTTCAGTCTCGATTGGCAGTACATTCAGAGCCAATACCTGTCACTACCGCTCAAGCAACAGATAAACTCTTGGATTGGCTACGTAATTTTATATGCGGCATTGCTCGGATTGTACTACAGCAATACTTGGGGTGCCAAAAGCTTCCCTTTCATGTCGACGTCCCTCTTCACGAGTAACGGCACCGTCTTCCACCCAACATCAATTCTAAACGATCAGAACAATATTGATTATAGCAAGCTGGACGCCGTCGGTCTGCCGTACCTGACCTCAAGCACTGTTTGGGGTTATTTCACCCAAAACGTGGCCATAGGAGCATTAATCACCCACGTCTTGATATTTTTCGGCAAGGACATGGCTCTCGCGTGGAAGCAAGCACGAAGTAGAACTCAGCCCGACCCACACTACCAAGCCATGCTGAAGTATAAGGAAGTGCCGCAGTGGTGGTACCTAGCACTTTTCGTCCTCTGCTTCTTTGCCGGATTGGCTGTCAACATTATGGGCGAAACCACGCTTCCTGTGTGGGGCTACATCATCTCTCTTCTTCTAGGGTCATTCATTGCCCCTTTCTCCTGTGTTCTGTACGGTTTATACGGAAGTGGAGTGGCTACCAACCAGATCTCCAAAATGGTCGCCGGCGTTGTGCATCCGGGTCTCCCCCTAGCTAACCTGTACTTTGCCAGTTGGTCCCATCAGGTCATCCTTCTCGCTGTAAACTTGGCCAACTGGCTTAAAGTCGGACAGTATACCAAAGTCCCTCATCGCGTCATGTTCGCCACCCAGATCTATGGTACTCTCCTCGGAGCAGGTTTGAACTACGTCGTCATGACCACCATTGTGAATAACCAACGAGAAATACTTCTCGATCCCGAGGGCAACAATGTCTGGAGTGGTTCGACCGTGCAAAGCTACAACTCCCAAGCTGTCACGTGGGCCCTGGCGAAGGAGATGTACGGGGTAGCAGGGCGCTATTTCATCGTACCTCTCGGCATTGTCGTAGGCCTTGCCCTACCAATCCTACATTGGAGTATGATCAAACTGTTTCCCCGTCTAAAAGGATTGCCCATCAATACGGCGATAATTTCTGCGTACGCCGGTATAAATTACTATGGAAACACTTCATGGATTTGGTCCTCGATTGCGGTCGGCATTTTTTCGCAACTCTGGCTAAGACGTCGGCTGCCGGGGATCTATAACAAGTATAATTATCTCATTGGGGCAGCTCTAGATGGTGGATCTCAACTGGTGATTTTCATTCTTTCATTCGCAGTCTTTGGGGCCAGTGGGACGGCGTATCCATTCCCAACATGGTGGGGGAATCCATCGGGTAACCCAGATCATTGCCTGTAGAAATATTGTCAACGAAAGTGATTATAATTTATCACCAAAGTTAAATACTCTTGTTCAGAGTTGATATAACTACCTATGTATATGCACTGATGTTTTGACATTCCGACCTGCTATTATTCGTCATCCAAGTGGGTTTCATTTATCAGCCCCTGAGACAGATCACTGTCTTGATTGCTTAGTGGCGGCATCGGTAACTGGACAGGCACCAGCAGTAATAACGAAGATTCTATAATATACTTAGGTACGTTAGAGCCACACTGGGCCGAAGTACTTGATCTGGATGTGTAGGCCATCGTAGTTGCGCTGATGGCTACGATTACTGCATATATAATAATTAATCCCATTTGGTTTATGTCGGATCTGGTTACCTAGCATATGCGCATCGGTCTAGGAGCATTGGAGAAGGTAAAATAGTGAGTTCTTAAAAGGTATTGAAAATGATTAAGAATTACTATGATTTAAAAAAGATTTTTTTAGAAAAGGCTCGAAAAGAAGATAGGGGGGATGCGCATTGAATGAAAAGGGCGAAAACAAAAATGTTCGAAAAAATAATTAATTGAGAAGAAAAAAAGTAATTTTGTGATTGCCAGGAGTCAGATTCGAACTGACGTCTCCTCTGGAGTCCAGTCGCCATGTCGTCGCGGTGTACTAGCAGCCACAATGTGTGCGGTGCGTGACATCCACGTTTACGGTAATGATATTAGGAGAGGACATTTTTGACTGAACCCCCGAGGTGTAGACCACTCTACTACCCCGGCTTAGAATTCTATTACCTTCTTATTCTATATAACCCTTCGGTTGGCTGGGGGGTGGATTGGTGGGGGACGAAGCGGTTGCTCTGGGAGACATCGCGATGGCTTGCTGTTGCCAACTATTTTAAGTACTTAGGTACCTACCTAAGGCGATCCCCTATTCTTTTATCACTTGACCATTACCTAGGTACTATTGCTGAAACCCTCACTCACCTCTAACCCTCTACTATGTGATAAACGAAAGTAAGGGATTATAGGCCTTCATCCCTCTCCCCCTTATGTTGCTTCCTTGTTGCTAAACACTACTTTCCGATAATAAACATGGCCTTAATGCTTCAACCGAGTAAAATGGTTAACCCCGGTTAATCGGAATATTGGCTCTCTAATGGGCGGCGGACAGTGTGACCTTCAAATTGGGAAACTCCTCAACCTGAGTAATCTGCCTCTAAGTGGATTATTCGTGATTACCTAACTATGAAGATGGGTACGTTGAACTAGAAGGTAGCCTATGATTAGTCCACGAACGAACTGCAATAGAGATGCATAGATTTCATCGTAACCCTTGACTCAGGGGCTCTTCATTCAAAAGATTTCATTAGATAGGTATGTATGTTGTATCTAGAATCAAGCATCTATGTCGACACACGTACGAAGGTCATCATCCCGTCATGAGCCACGCGAGTAGCCATCCCCGCAGATTTGGTATTGTCCTAGTTCTGGGCCGTTACTCTCATCATTGTCTTTACCACCAGCAAATTCCCGAAGCTCCCCGGTGCTATGCAGTAACAAAAATCCACCCCGCCCCTTTTCCGCTATGTGCTCCCCCCTGTCCGAGAGTAAGTAGGGTATCTTCGTTTCGTTCATGCTTGGTAAATATCCGTAAGGTTAGGCCAGCTACTATCGTTCATGGACCAGCCTTCGACTTGGTACACCTGTTGGTAGGGCTCGAAACTGAAGCTAGGAGCGATGGTCGATGTTTGATTGAGGAGGGCGCTAGTGACCGCATTCCATGCCTCTGGCTCCGAGATACCCGGTCGCCAGCTCTGACTCGTTCGCGGCGCTAGGTATTCTTTCGCGACGACTTTGAGGTCATCCGCGACCTTCTGGGAAAGCGGCCACATCTCCCCGTGCGATGTGAGGATCTGTATGAGCCTGTTGAGTCGTTCTCGGAAGACTGGCGAGTCTAAGCCGAGGAATACGCATGCATCGAGATAGGCTAGGGCCACTCGAAGAATGCCTGTGGCGAATACTGCGCGCAGACTTTTCGTGGGGAAAGGTCGTCGAAAAAGGTCGCAAAAGCTATTGGCGGCCTGAATATCAATCGGGTGCGAGCTCCAACCAAATCCCTTGACCAACTGGCCCTTCCGATCGGGCCCCTTTGCCGGTCCCAAAGGAAAGTTTTCCCGAATATTAAGACCATTCCTAGGGGCGGATTGTCTCAACCGAAGTCGGTTACTAGAATAGATGTTAACGAAAGCCCATTGTATTTTGTCCTACCAAGCACAACTTACATATGCGCAATAGCAACAGCGTGGTAGAGAACGACGTCAGCAACGCCATCGGGATCGACAAGATTCATTTTCCACTTGGGAACACGTCGCAACCAGTCGCAAATTCGAGAATCGGCTCGTTCAAATATCTCTGCCTTCTTATCCTCCGAGGCTTCATGATACGGGATCACCAGATCGGTCTGGATCTTGCAGATCTCAACGAGGTATGCCATGGAAGAGAAATCGGTCTGCCCTAGGTTGACCCGCGTCTCGTATTGCGATTGAGAAATGGGCTGAGGTATAATCTAGGGAGGGACATGTCAGAACTAACTAGTCTTAATCACGCCATTCCTATCTTGAGAACTACGCTGCGTGCTAATTGAAACTTCATAACTGGTAGCCCTGATGACAAGAACAAGAAAAGCACTCACGCCCGATTCGTATTCCCATTCTTCGCACGGTAAATCTACATCGGAGTCCACGTGTGTAATGGGGGGTGTAGACCCTGCTTCGCATAGAGCTCGCGTCGAATCCTGGAAGGTCAAGCACCACCACGTCCTTCGGTGGCTTTCCGCAAGCACAGTGTTAGAATTCCCGTCGGCGAATGCTTTGTGGTTCATTCCGAGCTCAACGGCCATCGTGATCGCTCTGTTGGCAAAACCGGCATGGTGCTCGAATTTCATCTCGCCGAAGGCCGCGATGCTCATTATGAGCAGTCCTTGCACCGACTGCACCGTGAAGGGCAGGGACGCACATGCTGTAGCGTAAGCCGCCTCTCTCAGGTCGTCCGACGAAACTTCGCTGGTGTAGAGCGACCCGCAGAAATTAAGAACTGAAAGTAAGAAGTGGTATGAGTCCGGGTCCGACTCAACGTGGTTCACGAAGAATCTCTTGGGGGGAAGGCAAGGGTAGCTTGGGTGAAAGTAACTGTAGAATAGGTCGAGCAATAGATCTTTTTCGCTCTTAGGTGAGACGGCGGGTTGCGACTCTGAATTAACGGTCCAACCGCTGGGTAGGTCATGAAGTGATTGAACTGAGGGAGCCGCGGAAGAGAAATTCGATCCCGAGTAAAAGGATCCAGATGAGGTTGCTGGCGGCTTGTCCGAAATCAGGCTTCGCTTCTTGGGATCGCGAATACCGCGTCGCGATTTTGCATAAAAACACGGTTTATCCTCCTGCTGGCAGCGATTGCACGCCGGTAGCGTGGCATCACATTTAACGTGCTTGCTTCGGCACTGGACACATGCTAGCGACACACGTATGTTTGCCTTGGATCGATTGGCGACCTTCGGCTCCGAACCTTCGGGCGACGAGGCCGTAGAAGTCTGCCGGCTAAGGCTGCCTGCCGTGTTCTCCCTATCCCGACTCATCACCATCAGGCCGTTGATGAGAACGGGAGTGGGTTTTCGCGCTGCTGGATTCGTATAGCGATCGACGCTAGAATTTGCCCGCCCGTGGGGACTTGGATTGCACCGAACTGCCGTTCGTGGCGGTTAAGAGGTTTAAAAAAAGCACCATAAGCACGAGTGACGAACACAGTAGTGGCCGTTGAGCGACTTTTTCTTATAAGAGCCAAGAGCGAGCTCGAAATTCACATTTAGTTCTGACGGGATGTCTATCAACGGCAGGGTTCTCAGGGTTGTTAAATGGGTCCAAATATCACCACGCGGTTATGTACAGAGGTACGCTACAACGTTAAGTCAATCCCGTCCCGACAACAAGGCCAAGGGTTCATAGCTGTCAGCGGTGGATTTCATCTTGGCCCGTCAGCCCTGTAGTGGGGCAAGCAACAAGCAGCCATAAGGGAGGGAGGGGAGGAAAACGGTATGATATGTCCGATAGCGTGGTGTGCTATGTACACAGTAGGTTTCAAACAGGGGGGCCTCTCTAGCTTGGGGTGTATCGTATGTGATCGCGCAGTATCTTCTAAGATACCTATCTGGCGTAAAACGTAAAACGGGGGGGGGCGGTCTGCACTTGGCTCAATTGGCGCGGTGTAACAATGCATAGCCATCATCGCCTCACTCACGATGCTCCGGTAACATCTCTTTAGTATCTGAGCGTATAGATCTACGAGGATAAAACCTGTTATTGGTAAGTTTAAGTTGAATAATTTGTGGCTTTGGAAGCATCGTGTTCGTGGTTCTAATTCCGTGAACAGATACGATTACGATTAGATTCTTACTGATGGGTCCTAACCTTTTAGACCCTAGAATAGTCTCAAGATGATGTCGACTTTAGCCAAGAGGACCGATGACCCTGAAAATCCTAGATTATGCATCTCCCAATCTTCTAGCCAATAGCAGTAGTATAACGATACCTGTCCCGTGGCTTCGAGAATTTGGGAGATGAAGTCATATGCAGCTAGTTGTCTGACACCTGCGCCAAAAGTCGACCATACTGCCATAACATCGCGGTCTATATCTTTTAATAATCCCAGGGAATCTAGCGGGCTACATAATCAGTGATCAGTAAGCGGGCATAGAATCTTGATTACATACTATAGTACTATATAGTCATTTCTAGTCACACAGCATTGATTTGATTACTTCTCTTTCTCGGAGCTGAAGTTTCGATGATACTCTCATGCTGTCATGTCGCGAAAAAGTGACGATTCTGAACACGGGAAGCATCCAAGCCACACCGAAGGCGGGCCGGAGCCACTTTTGTTAGTTTATTTCCAAAGTTCTTTGGCACGTAGCTAGGTAGTAGTATCAATGGAATGTTATAATCTTCCATGCATTGCTAGGTGATATTGTTTCGACGTGAAGCATTGATGTTTACTACACTAGTACATAATGGAATTCATTTGTGACGATAGCGTGGTTCAACTACACGTGTATTCATGCCCACATGCACATGGGTCCTACCATGTACAATGTACATAGCTACCTGTAGGTACCTGCCAATAGTTGAGATGCGCCGTGTGAAATGGCTGAATGTAGACTGTTACCGGCCGTAATATGGGCATTTAGATACAGTGCTTTTTTTGTGGCTTGCTGTGGCTGCTTAGATAAGGTGGGTATAGGGCCAGTACTACCGAGGCTTAGACGCACGCCAAGAAAGGAAGTAAACCCAATCGGCACATATTAACCTCGGCGTACCCCGAAAGAGGTGGAAAGATTGGACCTAAAATTCCACAACGTCACCGCGTACACATGTACAGCTTCCCCAGATCAATCAATTAGATCTACCGCTCTTTTTTTAAAGTCTCTAAGCCTCATTAAACGTTACACTTACTAACGACGCGGTCTCATCGGGTCGAGACTCTTCTCAACTCTTTTTCTAAGATACACGATCTCTGAAAGCTATGACGTGATCGACGACGCTGCGAATTAACAAAGCTTGTATAGCACGTCTTACCATGCGGCAGCTCAGATGAGCTCTACCAATTTCGCCCAAGCCCAGCAGCGGTTGGCTGCGCGTCGACAGGCTCGCGAACGAGAAGCTCAAGCTCGAGTCGTCGCCAATCACGAAGCATCGCGAGCTTGGTCCGAAGTGGCGCGACTACCATATCCCTTGAATCGATTCGGTGCCACATCTCTATCAGCATGGGAAGTCATCTCGTCTCGCGAAGGCACGCGACCTGCCTTTCGAGTTGGTCAGGTCGATGCCGAGTTACTAGATGAGGATCTCGTAGGTCAGCTACGTGACCAGGTCGGCGAAGCATTGAAATATTTCGGAGGAACTATTAAAGACGACTGGTCAGCCGAGATCCTACTTGTCCTTCGTGCTATCCTCTTCAAACTTTCGGTATGGGATCACGATGCGACATACGGCGCTGCTCTGCAAAACCTCAAGTATACCGATGCGAGACGCGACGGGCCAGTCTTGACACCCCCGAGCAAATGGCAGAAGATCCTATATGGCCTTTTCACCGTAGGAGGTAAATATGGTTGGACCAAATGGGAGAATTGGCTACTGGATCAGGATAATGGATATGACCAACCCTCACCAATGGTACAACGAGTTTCCAAAATCACATCAAAACTCACCAACCTCCATTCGATCGCAGCTTTTGCCTCCTTTCTTGCCTTCCTATTACACGGAAGATACCGTACAATTCTCGACAGAGTGCTGAGAATGCGTCTTGCCCCACCCTCCAGTCAAGTCAGTCGCGAAGTTTCGTTCGAGTACCTCAACCGACAGCTAGTATGGCATGCATTTACCGAGTTCCTACTCTTTTTGTTGCCCCTGGTAGGTATCAACAGATGGCGTAGATGGCTCAGTCGCACTTGGAGGAAGACCAAGGAGATCATCAACGTTAGTACCGAGGGTGATGAAACCGGCAAGCAGGGTGATTACGCGTTCCTTCCGGAGCGTACGTGCGCCATTTGCTACCAAGACCAAAACTCGGCAGTCTCGGAAACGGAAGTTCTAGCTGCAGCCGCGTCCAGCGGAGTTGTGGGATCAGCACAGACGGATATCACCAATGCATATGAGACGATCCCATGCGGGTGCAAATACTGCTTCGTGTGTCTCGCGACTAGATTGGAACGTGAAGAAGGGGAAGGGTGGACTTGTCTGCGATGTGGCGAGCTAGTAAAGGAATGCAAACCATGGAGTGGGGATGTTCTAGAAGAACAAACTAAATCACCGTCACCAACTACGAAGCGTGTCGGTTTTGTTGACGATCAGTCCGCCTCTGATCTAGTGCAGGAAGACGATAATACCCTCCACTACTCTGAAAAGATGATGGAGGACGAACAACCCGAAGTGACAACATTAGATACCCCTGAAGATGATAATTCCGAGGTGTACGAGGAGGAGGAGGCTGGGGTGGAAGACGGTTTCGAGGACTAATCACTAAACACCGATTTATCCGTTCCTCGTCACTATACCACCATACCACTATAATCACAATACCATTCCAATTACAACCTGGCCAAACTAGGGCAAGGATGTTCAATCCCAGTATCTGGTAGCCGCCCTCCCGCGCTAGTACTATTGATTTCGTACAGCAACTACCTATTAAAAGAATAATAAAATGAGTACATTAAGATCATCTTTCACAGTCCAAAAAGGGGCAACTCAGCATTCACCAAGGAAGTTTGACCGACGATCTCGTTGGTGATGGCCGGGCTCGGCGGTAACCCTCTGTCTCGTCCAACAGTTGGTCTGCATAGACGCCTCTGATGCGTTCTTTCACCAATGGCCAACCAAAGTAGAAGAATGGATTCGTATCCTCCACCATGTTTTTTTACGTTGACACGTGTGCGAGCGGTCTTGAACGTAACATAATACATACATATAACCTACTGTACATACTCAGTAGGACGTGAGATAGCCTATTGCCCGACCCTTGGCCTTCAGGGGTCCGGCTGGATCCACCAGTAAGGCTGCGGTACCTGCGGTATATGTCGGGGAGCTCGGGAGGCGCAGCTCAGCTCACCGTACGGAGGTCTAGCCCTTAACAAAAGTTTGCACGGCAGAATGGTCGTCTTCTATCACGTAGGCCCCGCTATCTACCTAGGG
Organism: Hypoxylon fuscum; assembly: GCA_022578945.1. Classification (NCBI taxonomy): domain Eukaryota; kingdom Fungi; phylum Ascomycota; class Sordariomycetes; order Xylariales; family Hypoxylaceae; genus Hypoxylon; species Hypoxylon fuscum. Next base: position 92,995 of record MU399898.1, on the reverse strand, counting down.
CCTCCCATGCTTCCATCTCTCGGATCGAGCCCGTCGGGTTAATGGGGTCCGGTAGTCGATGTTTCTTTGTTTCCTTGTTCTCGAAATAAGGTTACTACGTTGCTGTTGATCTTCCAGTTCCACCCAGGAGATCGTTGTATCTTCGTGGCGCCATTTAGCATGCTTACCTACGTTTGTGGCATTAGGGGACTTTGTTGTCTCCAGACGGACCCATCTCATTAGAACTTTATGAACCCTGGTCCTAGCTGATAGTCTAAATGCCCAATCATTCGTTCCTATGTCCTACCGTCCTCATTGCCGGTCTGCATCAAGGGTATTCCTTAATTTAGACACTAGACGTAGGTCTCTGACGTGCAGGTCTTAATAAATACCCCCACGCACAATATGGAACGACGTCTTTAAACTTCACTTAAGCTTATATTTTCAAACGCCGGTGTAACAACTCCGGGGAGACATCCATCCCTTATGGTCGTGCTTGGTGGATGGATGACATGCTTAACACCGCTATGCTCTGGAGGTTTCTCACTCCATGATAAGCAAAGCAAGCAATAACACTAGGGATGTTCAGTCAAAACAATACAGTCACTGCAACTGAGAAGCAGCAGGCTAAAATAAAAAAAGACATTGCATGCTTACCAGCATTGGCTTCGCAATTTCATGCCTTCGCGAAGCATTGCTGTCACGTCGCCTCTCGAGCGGCCTCCTCGAGAACGTAGAACACACATCTAGGACTAGCTCTAGAACCTCGAGGTTGTCTCGTCTAGCCGTGGCTCGAATCCGCGCATTTTACCCCTTAACCAGCATCTGCGACTCCTCAATTCCATGTATGTAGCCTCACGGCACTTCATACCTAATAAGACTTTATATACCTGTCACCGCGCTTCACGCGGCTACCACCTTATATTTACATGCGCTCTGTTCGCTCGTTACTGGAACTGCTCCTATTGGTTTTCCTGTTCGTGGCCACTCATGCGGTGCTAGGCTGATCACACAAGAAATCCAATGGATAGTAACGGTAACGGTGCACTCAGTAATCATACCACACGGGAAACACCATAGAAATGGTACCTCGAATGGTGAACGGTCTCAACTGATGCGTAACACGACATCTACCTCTTGTAGCATTTAGACCGGTCTCGCTTTTCCTCGCCTAACCTAACACCCCGTCGTCGTCGCGAGGATAGAAACGGCCTTTGCAACCTCACTTTGCAAAACCGCTAACCGCCTCTCGCGGAGAAAAATCAACGGATATTTTATTCCCGTCCGCAACCACCGGATATATTGCAAAGGGTCTATAATATCCCGCCGTCGTGAAAATCAGGGAAAGCATAGAGAATTCTCGGTATCATTCGTCCGCCTGTGTTGCATTGCATCTAGTCGAACGCTTTGGGGTACATACATACACACGCGTCCGATACATACATATTGATACATATCGAGCTTGTTAGCATTGGGTGAACCTAACTGTCGGGTCTCATGAGTTCCCATCGGCCCGGATGGAGGTAACCTTGCGCCTTTCTACCTATCAATACACGCCATGTCTAGGCTATTGTAGCTAGTGGAGGTGATCGTGACAATAAAGTAGAATATATCCACTTGCGGCTCAGCACACTAGGTAAGCTAAGAAACCGCCCCCAAATGAAAGTATAAGTTACATAAAACAAAGTATCCAATGGCATGGTCAGGAAGGAAAATACGCCGCATAGGTACATGTACATATGTAGCAGCTTGGAAACCGGCGAAAATAGCATCGTCAAAAAAAAAGAATTTAGAGACTCGAGTTCCGAAATGGGAAAACCAAGACACCAAAAAGGCAGAAAGAGCGGCGGCGGAGACCCACAGGAGCTTTTCACTTTTCACCTCTAACTGCCATTCGGCTAGGTACCTGGGACCCAGTAAAATAATGTACCTTTGCCTTCTGTAGCGTCATTGAACATCGTCACGCGCTCTTTCTTGCAGTTGCAGCGGCAGCGACAATCCGCCAGCACATGCAAACCGCAACGCTATCCAATACCCTTTTTACCCATTTCTCTTTCCAGGTTCACTCCTCCTCTTTCCTACTTACATACACACTTACATAGGTAGATTTCGTACCTATTTACCTACGTACACATCCCATCGTCCTTCTACATATACACGTGCCCAGTAAACGCCGGGTACCCCCAAGTATCGTATCGTAGAATTCGAACCGAACAGTAAGGCGAATGGAACAGTAGGCCCAAAGGTTGCTATTGAACCAACCACAGCGGACGGATAATCCCCATCCCCATTTCCATTTCCATCCCAGCCCGCAACCTGCAGCGCGCCGTGATCACGAGTCCAGAATAACCTACCTCTACGTCCACACTTCCGACAATCCTCCTCGCCTTACCTTACCTTAGGTAATCTTCGGGATCCTACGTGACCTGTAACCTACCTAACCTCTAAGCGCTATAAGCAGCAGCACCAACACAACATAGGACCAGCCAACGCCGCGCCCGAATCGAATCGATACTCCGCCTCCCCGCCTTTCTCGAGATCCGTTCGCCTCACTTCAGCTTCAGCTCGGCCCAAAAAAGAAAAAAAGAAAAAACTGCGAATCGTCATGTGCGCCGCCTTCTCACCACGAAGCGACCCTGACCAGCAGCAGCAGCAAAAGCAGCATATCCGCGGCGAATAAGGTAGCCAGCCACGCCACGGGAACCAATAAGCGAGTAGCCCACCACCTAGGTAGGTAGTCAGACAGGCCTCCAGGACAGGACACGAGAGGGAGCCAACGGGAGAAAAAAGAAGAAGAAAAAAAGGAAGGGCGAGCCATGCCCGAGTTCTTCCCCTTCATCCCGGGCACCGAGACGGGCCGCGCCGCGCGGCAGCACCTCGCGAGCGACGCCTCGCCGCTGCTGGGCCGGTTCCGCGCCGTGCCCTCGCGCGCGAGCCGGCCGGCGTCGCAGTCGCAGCTGGGCTTACTATCCGCCGGCGGCCGCGGCAGCGTGCACGTCGGGTACGGCGCGCTGCTGGTCGCGGGCGGGGACTACTCGGACGAGGAGGGCAGCGACGAGACAGAAGACGACGAAGACGACGACGACGATGACGATGTTGACAGTAATAACGGCAGTGCGAATCGCCGGGGGTGCGGCGGCGTGGCGAGAAAGGTCGCCCGGAGGTGGCGCCGCTTCGTGCGGGGCTCGCGCCGGAACGTGAGGGACCTGTGGGTTGCGCCGCGGCAGACGGCCGTCAAGCGCGTGGTGGACAAGTGGTGGAGTCGCTGGGGCGTCTTGGTTATCCTGCCTGCTGCTTTGGTGAGTCGCAATCGCAATCCCGGTTAGGCTATTGTTGCTACGCTTCTACTGCTGTGCGGAGGGCTTAGACACGATACGGCAAGCAAGGAGGTCAACAAGGAGGAGCATGAGTTTGTGGGCTAACGATATACGAATTATCTAGGCAGTGGCATGGGTCGCGCTCCCGTTCCCGCAATATCCGCTCTCGTCTGATCACTGGCGAACTCACCCACAACCTCACCGCGCTCCCGAAGCCGCGCCGGGCTCCCCTCCTTCCGATCACCGGGCCCCCGGTCACGGCGAGGCGCGCGTGCAAGTCAACTTTTGGTACTTTCTATTCGTGTACTACGGCTTTTACAATCTGACGGCCCTGATATGGATAACCAAAGTGTTCAACCTCTACTCCCTAAACTGGTGGCCCTCGGCCCTCGGCTTCCCCGTGACCGTCTCCCTGATAGCCATCCTTTCGCTCGCGGCACCGATCCCGATATATCTGATCCCCAAGGCGCGCTACATCACAGTACACAACACCGCCTGGATCAGCTGGACCTTCGTCATCATGGCCATGCCCGTGGCTATCGCCTTCTGCATCCTGATGACGCACGAGCGCCACTTGGGTCTGAGGCACTCGCTAAGCGAGACCCAGCGCATCTTCACGAGCTCGTGGTGGACCGGCAAGGCGGATACGCTATCGGCAACCCGCGACTATAACAGGCGAAGGGGCCGAGGCGTACCCTCCTTCGACCCAGATTCCGTGCTTCAAGTCACCGATCAGCCACGACAGACCATGCCAGTATTTCTACAGCGACGTCGTTGGCTGCCCGCCAGCTTCGTGCGCTTCGTGTGGTTCTGTCTCGCGCTTTTCGTCGGCCTGCTGGCCTACCTGGCAGGAGAGGCGTATGCCGAGATCTATCTACGGACGCTACCGCATAACAGTTTTGAAACCATCGTCTACGTCTACAGTTGGGTCGTGACGGTCCATCTGCTGGACGCGCTTACGGGTTGGATTCTCGGCGGCAGCGATGGGGAGCGGGTAGGGAGCTATCCCTTAAGTTGGATCTTCAAGCTGTACTTTATGCTGACCTACCAAACTTACGTTCGCGCCTTGTACGCACGCCTCCGCTCGCCCTCCCAGTTCATCTGGCTCCAGGCTCTCTCTTCTGGCTTCCTCATCATCCTCACCCCGCTAACCATGACGCAAACTTACCATCGCTTGCTCTCCATGTTGGGCTTGACGGGCCAGTCGTATGCATCCTACCAGAAGATCTGTACGAGGAACGTCTTCATTCGCTTCCTGGCGGAGAATGTGAGCATGCTCGCATTTCTGGGCAGCATTCTAGTGTTGCACCACGGGCCCAACAAGGACGTGTATCCCTACTTCGCCTTCGATGACCCCGATGAGCTCTACGATTTCGATCTGACTTTTTATGCGTCCATGACTACTTGGGCTTGTGAGCTGGCAGCGGGCATCGTTCTCAGAGGCTTGATTCGATGGATCTTTGGAGTTAATGCTAACGTGGAGGGGAAGATGGACCTAGCAGTGTGGCCTGAGCTCTTGCCTACTAGCGTCGCCGTCATGCTGCATGTATTACAGAGCATGCTTTTCTCAATCATCCGGTTGCACTTTCGGTGACGGCATGGCGGATTAATCTTTGTCGGGTTGATGTGGAGGTCACGGATTGGTGGCCCCAGAGATTTTTGCAGCTCGGTTAAGCGTGGCCAGCGAATGCTGCCGCTTCGATATGTCCAGGACAAGCGGATCGAACCTTATCGTAAAGAATAGCACTAAGGGAATGGGAAGCTGGTGTATTCGGTCGACTGGATTTTCTGGTTATCAGGCGCCGGGCTGCTTTCCGGGCTGTAGGCCTCTTGTTTGCTTTCAGTTGGTGCCCAAGGCGGAGTAAGATGATACCCTTTTTAGAATAAATACCTTAGAATAGATATCCCCTGATCGCTAATCAAATCCCGTTGTAGCTATGGCAGTAGCTCGCGCAAAGATGGTGTGCAGTTGTGACGTGTTATCGAAATGAATATGCATACATACCTCCTAATTGTCCTGCATCCCCCCAGAAAGGAGAAACAGGGCGAAAATGCACGCGTCCGCAAGGTGAGGAGAGAGGCTTGCTGAAGGGCTGTTCGAGTCTAGTTTCGATTGCAGATTTTATCTCTGCATCCAAGTGGAGTCATTTATTGGTGGAGAGGTATAATGCACGAAATGCTGCATACCCGGTGTGCCAGTTCTGAAGACGCCGAAAGCATCGCGAGAGGCCTTGTGGAGCTCGCAGTCGGCCGGACGAAGCTCGCAGGCCCTTGGCAATATTTTGGCCACATAGTACCATTTACTCCCGTATATTAGGGGAGCCGGCAAATACGAAAAACAACAACAAGCGTAGAGTGTATGCGTGGTGGCCACATCCGAGAAAGCATCCGGTTGCCTAGGCCTATCCGGTTATCTGCCCTAGATCGGGTCGGCCATGTAGGCACGGCAGCAGGTGGAAATGAGACCAATTTATAGCGTCTGTCTGAATCGGCCGATTGCAGATGCTGTGCGCCCCTCCGATACGGCGGGTGGCGTCTGTCAATCATCGAGGCCTGCCAGCCTACCAGTAGCAAAATCGAATACCCGGAACAGTGTCTCAACCCGGGGGACGAGACCGTTGCACATCAAAGTAGGGGGGGCAAAGCTTTACCGAAGACGCGCATCCATCTCAACCCGCCTAGACCACCCCAGGGCTGATGAGTGGACGTGATGTATCGTTCGAAGTGATCGACAGATATGCAGATCCACCTGGGGCGACGTCGTCATTTGACGAGGCTGATTGTCGACGTTCAATGTCAGCTTGCTATGGCAACCTTGAATGGCTTGAGAAGCTCGAATCTTCCCAACATTTTCCAGCTTTCCGATCCAGCCAAGGTTGGTTCATGGATCAACCAGAAAAATTCAAATCGACTAAACCTAGGAGACTGGCGGTGAGTACATGCAATGACTAACTGATGGTCCATCTCCCCGGCATATCTCTACAAATGAGATACTAGAAAAGCGCGGTCAAGATTCCTCAACATGCGGGGAACTGGAGATGCCCTAAAACGCTAGGAAGGCAAAGGAGCTCATGCATAGGAGGTAGCCCGTAAAGCAGAACCAATGCAACTCGCATGCCATCGCATATGAGTATACGAGAGAGTAATTTATGACCCACGCGGATACTTAAGGCCCAACTAGGACTTCATAGGCAGTGCTGTAGTATCACCGAATTGTACGGCGACGTTGTTGCCTTCGAGACGGCGGATTTCCACAAAGGGATTAGGCCGTCGTGCTGATATGGGACAAGGGAGGCTATTATGACTCGAAGATTGCGGCTCGAACAGCTTTGTAGATCATGGGGGTTCCGGCTTACCTTTTTCTCAGCAGTGTGCTGGTGGGTAGGACAGTCAGATCACGTAGGGAGAAATGGTGTGGTAGCTATAGCTGACAAAAACACAAAAAGCCTAGCGTTATCAGAATCCCTTGCTCAAAAACACGAGCCGGTGCTTATTAGTTCTTAGTCGTCGTAGCGGCCTATTCGTGACTGAGAAGGGCCGGCTTACGCGAAGGGGAAAAAGGAGAGGCAGACAAACCTGGCAAGTCAATTTAGCGCAGGTATCGCAGTGGGAGGTTTCAACGGTGATTCGGCGAAACCGGCGGGTTAATATGTGCGAGGCTGTATCGACCCAAACCTCGCTGCATTTCGACAATAAAACCCGGGCAGCAGGCCTTACCAGTCACAATTCCCATACGACGGGCGTCCAATCATCCGGGTATCCTCCCCGGCTAGAACACTAGGTAGATATTAGGTAGATACCAGAGAAGTTGATGGAATAGTCATATAAGCGCCTAGATGGACTCTGTAGTTGCAATTCAAGCATGTGAGTTGACAGTGGTATGGTTACAACATCAAACATCTATCTGTTGGTCACAGCAGCTGGGTCCCCTGCTTCGGTTGCTGAATATGCAAGAGATGTGGTTGCAGGAGCCGGAGTGCGTTGTGCCACCCTGGATCGAAACGGGGACCAACGGATAGGTCTGATTCGACTGAAAAAGACCGGACGGCGATTGAGGCGCAACACCGTCTTCGAGCCCCATGTCGGTTACATAGTAGCGAGATAGGAGCTGCATTAATAGTTGATGAGCAAGCAGAGTCTTGCGATGGCCCATTTATAGGGATTAGTTCTTAGTGGGCTTTAGGAGAAGCGATAGCTAGCCGGGATATAGAATCCTTCTACTATGTAGACAGGCTCTCGATTGGATCCCGGGCCGCTCCATAGTCTACTAGGTGCAGTTGACGACGTTGACAAGACGAATTTGGGCAATGTCAACAGCACCTTGTTAGTCAATGATCACCTCGGATCACCTCATCCTTACTCCACACGACGCCGATATGTGGCCATTGGGGGCGCTTTTGGACTTCTATTCCAGGAACATGGCCAAGGCCCCCAAGGCCGTATCGAAACGAGACTGACCGGGATTGTAGACGAGGCACCACCATAGCATAGCATTAAGAGTAGACTAAAGTAGAAGGGGAAGAAGATGCCGCGTACACGGGGAGAGTACCTAAAGTGATGAGTCAGTGAATGGGTGAGGGAGGCATACATGTAAGAATGAAAAGGAGAGACTTGAGAGGTTCGTAGGTAGGTGGTAGGTACTCTGTACTGTAGAAAGTCTTCACAGGAAATGTGGGGCGTTACGAAACAAAACGAGCTCAAATCGCGATTTCCAAAACATTTTTTTAATTTTTTTTAATTGACATCCATTCGAGGCGGGCCTGTGAGTTGTGCTTAAGTTTTAATCCTTGACCTTAATTGTTTCTTGTTCAACATCCATGGAGACCTTAAGATATCTGATGAGTCTTTGATGTGTCACTTATGTACGTACGTACTACCCAACACGACATTGCATGCACGTACGATAGAAGTACATATACTTGCCATGTATAATACCAAACTTGGAGGTAAGGTAAGGTACGAATATGTTATGTGGTTATTAATAAAAAGGAACTTTCCATTATTCGGTGTTTTTTGATAGATGATAGATGATATATGTTCAAATCTAACCCTTTAAGCAAGATACTGTCCCATTCGGGCCCTGTCTTGCGAACTGGACCATCAGTTCCCGCGATTGTCGAAGACTCCTACGGTAAGCCTATCCAACGACCGAATATGCCCATTATTTAGGAAGGTGGCAAATTTTATATACTATTCGATCGACCTTGGAACTTTTTTTTTTCTTTCGTAACCAGTATCCCGTAACATTTCCCCTGATCATCCCATTCCTTCGGACGAATGCGCAGGGGTTACAATGCTTCTAGAAGGAATCTGTTTGCGGGTTTGATTTCCTGTATTCTGTAACAAGAACTCAAGGCCCTACCGCAATCTCCTTGGGGGTTTTTTCTTCTTTTCTTTTCTCTTTCTCTCAACTTTGCCTCACATTCGCCTTACACTGCATATACATGCATAGCACCTCACGCCTTTATGGGACACGTCAAAGAATTGGAATTAGTGGCATATCACTTATTGAACCCTTACCGACTCTCCGAATTTTGCGATTTACATAGGTACATACAGCTTCGATTATGTAAACGAAAGTACTAATAAAAGCGCGGCGGTGGCCGGAACAAGCCATCAGCAAAAGGGAATCCCTGATAACACATCCAACTTTGCATAGGTTCTAGTCCTTCGTTCGGTATGGTGGCATTACATAGTAGGACGTAGTGGGGTTGGAATGGGTGAGCACCGAGAAAACTACTACATTGACGATACCCCTGCACTATCCACCTGGCACCTGCTGCACCTGCTACACTACACCCATGAGAGGGGCAGAGGGGCAGAGGGGTGCATCATTCGTCGTGGTTATTACCTTATATGTATGTGCCTGATTTGTGTGGAATTAAATCTCCTGGAGGCTGGAGCAGACTTTTCCACCACACCGATATGTGATAACCTACCTACCTAGGTACAGATGGACAATTCGGACTTGGGTTTCTATTCCAAAAGTTCAACTTGACGAACTCAATCCGTCGATGCATTGCCTATCTTGGTAAGTGGGCTAAGCATTTAAGCTTGCTTTAGACCTGCCTTAGGGCCCCAGCTAGCTGGTCGGTGGGTTTCCGCTCGTAGCACTACACCAGAGTTACAGAAATCATGCGTTTCGAGTCATAACGGAAACATGTAGACGTAAGTACTTGGGTACGAAAATACTCAGTTTCTCTATCAATGGTACCTATGTAAATCTGCCCCTCCTTCTCAAAGAAAAGAAAAAAAATTCATGGAAGAGGAAAAAAAATTTATTCACCTCAACTCCATCCTCCATCCCACTCTCTAAGCAACCTCGTTGTCTTAGCTTCCCGTCTTCCTTATCCAGTTGTCCGTCACACACCTTTCGCTATCCCTTTCTCTTCTCGTTACATACATAGGTATTTGTTCCTGTACGGTAACGGTACGGTACGTTGCGGTACACTAGACATACATCCCATAGACAGGGCTGCAGTTTATTATTGTTATTATTATTATCTATCTTCCGGGTTCGCGGCAAGCAGAAGCAGGCTCCCTACCTACCTAACCTTACACCTCCTTCTCTCACCCATAACCTTTCCGCCCCCCTGCCGCGTTACTGCTGCTCCGGGTCACTTTGAGGTAGGCCTACTTTGAGGCGACCGTTGTCTCTGCTTGTCTGACTTGGCCTGCCTTGTCTGACTGCCTATTCGCCGTCCTTCTACTCCCCTCCTGGCACTTCCACTGTGCCACCCCCAAAATTTTTCCATTATCTCCTCCCCTAAGGATAAGGTACACATATCGTCTAGCCTTTCCTCACTCCTCGACCGCTCCTCTCCTTCTCTCTTCCTTTCTTTCTTCCTCAGCATGAGCGGTCTAGCCACCTCCGACAACCCCGTTGAAGCCGTGGCCACCAACCCAAGTCAGCCAAGCATCACATCAACAACCATCACACCCGATGCCTCGCGACGACAGCCCACCTCCTCCGCCTCCGGTACCGCCGAACTCACCGGTCAATCGATAATGGGTCTCCTCGATCATGAGAAGGAGAAGCTTGAGACTGCTAAGCGACTGGTCGTCGAGTCGTTGCGATTCGTTCCTGACTTTCCTATTCCTGGCATCAATTTCATCGACATCCTACCAATCTTCCAGAGCCCAGTCGCCTTCGAATCTCTTTTGGAAGTGCTCGTGCTTCTGATACGAGAGCGATTCGGCAACCAGATACCAGATGTCATTGTGGGTCTGGAAGCTCGAGGTTTCCTCTTTGGGCCTACACTTGCATTAAGGCTCGACCGTCCATTCGTCCCAGTCCGAAAGAAGGGCAAGTTGCCAGGCGCATGCAGGACTGTAGAGTACAAGAAAGAATACGGCAAGGACGAGTTCCAGGTGCAAACAGACGCCATCAAGCCTGGCCAGTCTTGCTTAATCGTGGACGATATCATTGCTACTGGTAAGTGGAACCCTCTTCTGCATTCCCTTGTCATTCTGTGTTTTCTACTGGAATCTGTTGTGTTGGGACCAGCAAGTCGTGAAGTGACTTGAGCTACGTCTCATTCCCCTTGCTCTGATCTGCCCCTTTCCCTTCCGAGGATATGCAAATCCCTGGTCAATTACCAGCGGACGTGGAGCCATATCTACACACTCCTAGTCCCTTGCTACATTGTCTTGAATTCTGGTTTGGGTACGGCTCCCGAAGGTAACGGTAGCGCTCAAGATCACTACCATCTTCAAAGTCTGCTCAGAACTAGACCTTGACAAAGTCGTACGACCAACTTACGAGTAAAAGTCGATTCAAGTTGTGTCTACAGCCCAGCAATCTTCCACACATGCAAATAGGACAGGAACCAGCTGAAGAACAACATTTGCCGCGTCAACATTTGGTTGGCACATATCATTTTATAATCCGTCTTTTAAGCGAATCATATTTTTTCTCACATTTGCTTTGAGCCGTTTCGCCCTGTCCTCTCGACTGACTCCAAGATTCAGGAGGAACTGCTGCCGCTGCAGGCCAACTTGTGGAGCTTAGCGATGCTAAGCTCATGGGTTACCTCTTCATGATTGAGATCACGAATCTCAAAGGCAAAGCGCTGTTGGGCGACAAGCCCATGATCACCCTTGTCGAGCATGACGAAGAGGAATAGATTTCTTCGTCCTACTACTTCAGCATTCTTTGATTTCTACATTTAAAAAAGGCTTTCACTCTCAGATACACGAAAGAGGACAACATAATTCACAGATTCGTACAGCTCTAAAACCCTAATGATAGAAGCCTCTCGGACTTTATTTGGTAATTGGGCGGAATAGAAAGCGTTGTTCGGGTTGCAACACCAGTGCAACCGTATTCATGGGTGGTGGGGATGTCCCCGCGATGCGGGTTTGAGGTTGCATGTTACGGCGTTAATGGAACACGAACGGCAGCAGCAGTGATACTTGAGTTCTTTGTTTTTAAACATGATTTGCTCATAGAGAGTCATAATTCCGTAATCCACTATAATCTCAATACCTAGATTACTTGCTTCTAACTGCCGTCGATATCACCTAGTGTAACGCGGCTCATTCCAAATCCCATTTGGAGCGAGGGCAGTAGTCCGGCAGTCAGCTAAAATTACCTATCATAAAAGAAATTTGCCAGGCTCGTGAGACGTATGCATCACGGTCTCGAGAATTATCCTAATTCAAAATCGCGCATACCAAGTTTGTCGCGGTACGCACCGTGGAGGGTCGGCTGGATCACGAACTTCGCCGTCATACACGGTCGTATTGCGGTAACGCTATTCGTGTGTGGGAGCTTCTATTTTCAGCTTACACGTGAATCGCTGTATACTCGTACAAGAGCCTGATTGACCGCATTCTACTGTAGCTTGTAGGTAGGTAGTCGAGACAGAAATATGAGTCAAGGACAATTTACCTAGTATCACCTGTGCCCCCTGAATCCCTCGTGTTTGCCCCTATTCTCATCCAAGTCGACCTGGTTCTCCTAGACTACCTCCACGTTGCTACGAAATTGGAGAACTATGTCTTAGCTGGGGCCGAGGTAGTAGTATTTCTATCGGCGTTCTTTCATTTATTTATTTTTATGCTTCAGATATATCAACTACACACCATGTTCGTAGCACCTACCAGTAGGTTATCCGTGCTTAGAAAGTAGTCGTACGATTTCCCCACGAAAAGACGAGCTTCCTTTCTTCTCACGTCAGAAGCGGCAGGATCGCTATCCAACCATTAATATCTTTAACATGAAGATCGAGATTCTCCTTGCTTGAATAGATAGCGGTTGAAATATGTTTACGTTATGGGAAAATGCGTCGGGGGTCTTTTTTATCATGGACATAACCCGAGACCGTTCAGATAGCGAAGAGACAGCTCCAAGGACATTCTATGTGTTGGTTGTGGTACTTTCAACTTACTTTCTCCCCTTGGGGCCTTTGGGGAGAGAAAGGGTAAGATAATGCGACAATGAAGCCGTTAGACTAAGCTCTTGAACCTGATTTAGGTCTTCAGAAACTCGTACGAGTACATGTGGACAATGCCTAACGCAGCCCGAAGCCATACTTCGAGAAAACTTATGGCCTAGAACCTCACTGCAGTTGGTCGCTGAAAACCTTAGCTGCATGGCTTCAAAACTCGGTGAGACTTCTCTTAGTATTTTCCCCCAATGGTTGCCCAATACTATATTTACGCAAAATTTAACACGGAGCCCAGATGCTTAGCTCTTCATTCAATTATTAGTCGCCAATGAACGCACAAGAATCAGAGCGAGTCGAATTTCAGAGTGTCCTCAAACGCCGACCTAAGCTCGATACGCAATAGACAAGGCTATGGCGCTTCTAGGTAGCTTGGTGGCACCTTCCTCGACGATAAGGTCGTTGTCGACAATTTTCTCGGCACCTTCGTGGAAATAGTCGTGCGATTTGGTTCCAAGTGGCTACACTACCCGCATTCGAGCGGTATTGTAACTGGTGCTATGTTGGTTAATTGCAAGGTGAATAATTTCACTGCTAGATTCTACATCTAAGTTGATAGTATCAAGCTACATTTTCACGGAGTAGAGAATTTTTTGATACGTCGAGAAGAATTTAGCGATGCCGAGGACCTTCGTCGTATTGTCACGATCGACAGCCTTAGCTCGTCATAGACATAGTATCATGGCGAATCGCGGCTTCTTCGCCTGGTCCTAACGATGTGCCTCTTAACTACCAGCTTATTATTGACTCCCTTCCATAATACATATTCGGAGCTTTTCGCTTCACACTGTGAGGTACTATAGTCAGGTATACAGCCTTAAATCTTCTGGGCGATGCGAGAGTTTGTAGTAAATAATGCCATTTGATAGCTAGCACGATCGAGAAGGCCGAGGTCTTGGCTAAAATGCCCACTTAAGGATTTTCCAACGAAGTGTCTTGTCTGAATTCGTTGAAAAGCTAGATGATCTCAACTTGCCTAGCAATCGCATGGATGATGGTCGGTGAAGAACTATATATAGAGTATTGTTACTAATAAGTCAAGCACGAGTTTGGAGATTCTATAGGCAGCGCTCAGCCATTGGAACACTATACAAGATAGCACAACTCACATGAGTGCAAACAACGAAGTTGTCGCGATTGACCAGAAAGAAAGAAATGACATCAATGCAAACACCAGGGAAGATCACCTCAAGCGTGTCTTCGCTTATGCAAGCGCTATCAATCCTGGATTGATGCGCAGTTGATTCTCGCTTAGGCACTTCTGCAAGAGCTAAACGGACCAGGGAGCGGATAACTATTCTTAGGACCTTACCCCTTCAAACTTCAGCTTCAATTCTGTCTCCCATCACAATCGAGAGTCTTATGACCAACTCGATATAATCACATGAAGTAAGTAACAGAAGTCTATCACGTAGAACGGGAGCTAGCGGATAATAGTACGCAGAAAGTTCATAAGTCACATATGCTTTGAGGAATAATCAAGGCGAGCCACGACTTGGGGTTCAGCTACGCCGTCGGCGGCCCGAGATTGCCAGGAGAGCTAAAGTCTAGGCTATGGTGGATCTTTGACGATGGTGCCTAGACTAGCCTAGGAACGCCTAGGAACTGTGAATTTGCCTGCGCCGCAAACATACATGATTTTGCGTATTTTCTTCTTAACAGACTTCTAGATCTTTTCTTTCCCTCTTTTTGAATATCCTATAAACCCTCGTTATATCTTCAAAACTGCCGTTGGTGTACATTCGTTCAAACCTCACCCACCAGCCCTAGATCTCGAGAAACACGAACTCAGCCTAGGCAGGAGCTCCGTCCAAAGCTGCAGGAATGTCCTCAATTACAACAGCTGTCCCCACTAGTCCTATAGAAAAATGGTGTCTACAAGCCTCACGGCGCTTCGATGGCGGGCGATATAAATGCGCGAACGAAACATTGGGAATGCAGGATTCGGATTTCCAGACCTTCTGCTGCAACGGCGATATCCTTGATGTCACGAAGGATATTTGGTCGCCGGCCGGCATCGCCGCCATGGGTGAAAACCACAACCTAAGCATAGCCGACATGATCTGCTGCGGACTAGGCGGCCCCCAAGCAGGAGGACTGCAAGGCATACCCAGCATGCACACTTCCTGTTCGGCAGGGTCGCCGACGCCGCTAGCGAGTCTCGCGAACACGAATACGGACAACGCAGCTCTCTACCGAGTCACATATACCAGCGCGAGCTTCGGCGACAATACGGTGGGCGACTTCATACCTACCGAGACGCCGCGTTGTTTCTGGGCATACACGGTCGGTGCCGAGATGGAGGAGGTCACGCTACCGGCGCCGGATATCACGACACTGCCGCCTGCTACGACGGACGCTTTTGGGTTTTCCATAGAAACTACAACTTCGAAAACGACACCTGTTTCAACCTCGATGGCGGAGTCAACGGGGTCGAGTTCTGGCACTACGCCCTCGACCACGATCTTGTCGGGAACAGTGTCACAGAGTAGCAGCGAAACATCCAGTACGACGTCGCCAGCTCTAACTCCAACGCCTTCAGGAGCTGTGTCAGCTCATGTGGGTGTGAAAAAGGGGTACATATATATTGGTTTAAGTCTGGTGACTATGAGCCTGCTTTGGAGCTAAGCATATGGTTACTTGGTTGACCTGAGTACACAAGGATCATGAGATACCCAATTACTAGCTACGATAATAATGGAAAATGTAATAATACATACCCCTAATTCGGGAAATGTTAGTTTCCACCTTGGAAAATGATGCGTGAAATTCCTCTAGGGCGCTATAGATTGTCAACTCTTGTGAGAACACTCCATGGTTGGGCCTCAGCGAGACTGTCTGCACTTTTGTCTAGTTGACTAAGTGTTTTGGATCTATATTTCTCTGGGACAGCTTATATAATATTTTAATATAAGCTCGAATGACTTCAACGACCCTATCCTCAATTGCATTAGAGTAATCCCGCTTAATAAATAGCATAAAGCTTGCCTACTATGTATAACTAGGTTCTTTAGTCGTGTGTTGTGGAATGAGCCACGGGGCCTTTCCATTAATTTGTCATCTCGCAGAATATTAGAATACCTAGCTGAACTACTACTATTCTTGGATCAAACTAAGACTTCTTTAACAGCTTGTAATTACATATGATCTCGCCTATTCAAAAAGCGAGGTGTGTTACCCATTCGTGAGTGAGAGTATAAGGGGTTGTTCGTTTGAAATATATATGATTAGTCATAAAATATGACTATAATAGAGGTCACGTCTTTCCAGTCTTGAACTCTAACTCTTGCTTAAATACCTACGTGAAAAGAAAAACTTCAATTGCTAGAATGGCATGCATTTAATAACTCGATGTTAAGAGGAAAGTGATCACAAAGCGTATCACCATTCTAACAAGACGATACTTAATTCCCTAGTAGGTCTGGTCTGCCTCTATATCGTATTCTATTCATTTGCTTCCTTGGGACAACCAGGTACCCATATTTCTTTGGCGTACCTACCTAGGTAGGTAGGTAGATTGGTACCTACCTATGGATACTAGAGCCAGAAAATTTAGGCACAAGAACTCCGTAGATTTTGTGTTTGAACGATTTTGGGCTGCCCTTAATACCGTACTCTCCCAGTGGAGATTTTGCAATCGTATAAGCAAATACCAAAGACTTTCAAGTATAACATTTTCGGACCTTATTGTGTATTGTCTTGAGGTTTTATAAGATCGTTTCGATGCGACAAGCTACATAACCTTGAAAATGTCACCCGATAATAGAAACAGGTCAATAAAATTCGATCTAAGGAGTCTTTAGCCCATGAGTTATCTATAAAAACAGCGCTGTGGTCTAGTTTCTAAGGTACCCAGGTATTAGAAGTTCAGGTGCATTAGGCTGTGGCTGTGGAGCGCCCTTTCCTGCACGCCGTTCTGTAGGAGGTAGGCACGAGCTATATCACCGGCGCTCCTACCTACCAGAGGACAGGCACCCTGCACACTTACCTGGTCCAGGTACTAAAGAATTTAAATTCTTTTGTTACTGTGGCTACTAAATACGTACTGTGATTTATACTCTTTTCTCACCAGAGTCAGAACCTTAGAATATACATGTACGTACCTACATAGGTTTACTTCAAAGAAACGTGGTTTACTATTGAAGTTAATAAGTTCAAGGTACCTGTACCGTATTGTGGAGACCTGCCCAAGCTTTCCGCCCCTCCAACTGCCCCTCCAAGACTCCAATACTCCAAAGAATCTATTCATCCCACTTCCAATCTTTCTTAGAATACATCACACACCGATATCCGTACGTTCAACTCTTCCGTCTCGTTACTTACCGCGCGACATGAACCAAGTATTATGAGATCGCCAAGATGAACTTCGCTATCGAGGTTCCCGGTGCGGCGACACCTCTTAATTTCCACGAGCTCTTGCGCATGTTGCAGTTTGCTTCGTCCCCCGACCCCCACGACAACAGCCGACGTCAAGCTGCCGACCAACAGCTCCAGAAATGGTCGGACTCGGAAGAGAATTACTATCCATTATTACAGGTACGTTGTCAGCGGAGAAGAGGAAACAAAGGCGTAAAAGAAGAGGCGACGAGTTGAAATGGTTTTCCTCTCGCTGCATGCTTCATACACATACAGCAACACATGGCTAATTTTCTTCCTAATAGTCGGTATTCCTCGATCAACACTTGCCTCGTGCAGCTCGATTCCTTGCCATCATCCAACTCAAGAACGGTATCGATCGACACTGGCGATCCCGTGTTGCGGGAA
The DNA here is from genome assembly GCA_022578945.1 of Hypoxylon fuscum. NCBI lineage: Eukaryota > Fungi > Ascomycota > Sordariomycetes > Xylariales > Hypoxylaceae > Hypoxylon > Hypoxylon fuscum. The sequence goes on along the minus strand of MU399898.1, from coordinate 75,486 downwards.
ATCCCATTACATCTACTGCGAGGGCTTCTATACGGGAGAAGCTCTTCCAAGGAACTGTCGCGGAGGGAGATAGACAACTTGCCCAACTCAATGCTCTTGCGACTGCGAAGGTGGTCCGCACCGACTTCCCCGGCGAATGGACCACGCCCTTTACCGACCTTAGCAAGCTTCTCCGAACAACCAAGAATGGCGACCAAGTTGAACTTTCAGGTGCCTTGATGATACTTCTACGCGTCGTCAAGGAACTCGGATCAGCACGCCTACTCAGATCGCAGTCTTCTCTAAAGAGTGTTTCGCCCGAGCTCGTGTACATTCTCGCCGAAATCTACCATGCCAAGACTAGCGAATGGATAACGTTCTTGACTAATGGCCGAGAGGATGACGATATCCACGGCGATGCCGCTTTGTTATCCATGGAGAACAGCCTCGATGCTATGAAGATCTCTCGACGACTTCTACTAGTTGGCTACGAGCAGCCACACAAAGATGAGACGGTCCAGCAAATCTGGAGTCTCACTCAAACACAGTTCGCACAATTCCTCGGCTTCGTCAACACCGATTCACAAAAGATAGCGCGCTATACAGACTTCTTAGGAAAGCATCTCATGCAGTTCGCAAAACTCCATATAGAAATGGCAGATCAACAACCCGCAAGCTTCGTTTCCCTTCCTAATTCTCTTGATCTTGTCCGTGCCTACTGGGGCCTTACCGCTAAGTTCGCCGGAGGCTTCGCTCAATCCGGTGGAATACGACAAGAACCCTCGGCAGCAGATCGTTCCAAGGCAAAAACCGAAGGTCCTCTTCTAGAGAGGCTTGCATTAAAAGGTATACTCCTGGTACGAGCTTGTGGTAGGATGGCCTTCTATCCCAAACAAATGATCCGTTATCGTTCCAAGGAACTCGTACGCGAGCAACAAGAGGCCATCAAGGTCATCAAGACTGACCTGCTCAAAGATGATCTTGTCTGCGAAGTGGCCAACGTCATAATTACCCATCTTTTCATCTTTCGCAAAGCAGACTTAGACGCGTGGGAAGAAGACCCGCAGGAATGGGAGCAGCAAGAAGAAAGCCAAGGTAATGCCTGGGAATGGGAAGTCCGACCGTGTGCGGAAAAGCTGTTTTTGGACCTACTCACGCACTACAAGCACCTTTTACTGCAACCTCTCTTATCCTACTTCAGCACGGCTCAGAACCAGCAGGCAGACATAGTAACAAAGGAGGCAGTCTACACAGCTATGGGTATAGCTGCCCCTTTGATTCACGAGGGGTTTGATTTCGATGCCATGTTGAAGACAACAATAGCGCCCGATGCTCAGCAAACTGGACCACTATGTCAAGTCCTTAGACGCAGGATTGCGATTCTTCTAAGCAAATGGGTACCGGTACATATCACTAAGGAAAGCCGTCCGTTGGTTTATGAGATCTTCCGACATTTCCTGAACCCAAACGATCAGCACAACGACATTGTCGTTCGCATCACAGCTGCAAGGCAATTCAAAGCTGTCGTTGACGAATTCGGCTTTGAAGGGGAGGCCTTTCTTCCGTACGCCCCTGATGTACTTACACAGCTCATCAATCTATTAGGAGAAGTGGACATCGATGAGACTAAGTTGGCAATACTCGAGACAACACGAAGCCTTATATCACGCATGGATACACATGTGTCTCAATTTGGTGATCAGCTTATGGCTGCATTGCCTGGCATCTGGGAGTCTGCGGGAGAGCTCAATTATATGATGAAGCAGTCCGTTTTGGCTATCATGCAAACATTGGTCATGTCGATGAGGACAGAGTCCCAACGGTACCAACCCATGATCCTTCCCTTGGTAGCCGAGGCGACAAGAGAGAATACCGAGCTGTACTTGTACCTTAGTGAGGAAGCGCTGGACCTGTGGTCGAACATCTTACTCTGGACTCCAGCTCCCTTGTCTCCAGAACTCCTCAGCCTTGTCGATGTTGCTATCAAACATCTCGTCGATAAAGTTGAAAATTTCTTCACAGTAACAAGCATTTTAGGATCGTACATCATGCTTGCACCCGAGACACTATTGGAAGATCGATACAGAGCACCTACCCTCAGGGCGCTCTCCAGTTCGCTCGAATCCAATAACCGCGAACTTGTGGGCATCACCACGAAATACCTCGAGTCATTCATACGACTGTCTCACGATCTCGGCGGTACGCCTGGACTGCAATTGGTTGTTCGGGACATGATAGGAACGGGCCTCCTCACCAACATCCTCGAGGGAATACATGATGCTTATGAAGCCCACCTCACATCTGGCCCTAAGAGAAGGGTGAGCCGTGTGGATTCTATTAAGCTTGGCGACTATTTCTCAATCCTTTCTCGAATCACCGTCATCGACCCAGTCATCTTCGTTGAGGTGCTTGCATCACTCGGTCCCCTAGACCAGGTCTGGAAGTGGCTTAGTAATGAATGGTTCTCTTCATTCGATACTATAGCAGATATCGATCGACTTAAGCTTGGCCTTTTGGCTCTGACGCGCCTTCTCGAGCTTCATCAACCCATGCAGGATCTTGTATTGCTCAAACTCCAGGACTACTTCTTCATGTGGACGACCGTCATGCTTCAGTTGTTGGAACGCGGCACCGGTAACGATATGCTCGTCCTTACAGAGGAACAAGAAGGTACCGAATGGGACACGCCGAAAGATGTACGACAAAGAGCACTGTATGTAAGCGATCCGGTGAAAAGAGTTCAGTCCCTACCTTTCGTAAAGGAGAGGTTGGGCAGTCTAGTGCAGAGACTTGGCGGAGAGCAAGCGTTCCAGGAGAACTGGGCCGTCAACGTGGACAAGGAAGTTTTAGCCGGCTTCCAAGCGCTAGGTACCCTACCAAGTGACGAGACCTAGGTAATATCCCACAAGAGGTGGGAGGAGGCGCGCGTTGAAGAGAAAGAAGAGTAAGAGATGACAACTAGGGAAGATTCAAGAGCCGAACAATGTTCGCTGCAGGAAGCAACAGTAAATCGCTACGCGAGGGTATAACCATGCCGATACCAGAGTTTGCATCGCGCGCTTCGTCGCAACCTAAATCGATGCCATCACCTGTCCATTCAGTGACGAATGTGAGCCTAGATCATAGGTTTCTCCAAGTGCAGGTGTTGATAGCTGGACTTGGAATGATTCTTCGCGATGCATAAAGAGATACCAAAAAAGTTGGCGTGCTCATAGCTTCAGGGGTTAGATCCTCGCGATTCTTTACTTCTAAGATAGCATGTTGCAATGAAAATGTGTCCCACGCCTAATTTATATTTCCGATGCTCGAGATTTGAGGTGCTGCCTGTGTGGACTTGACTAAATACGTAAGCAAGGGTTAACCAAAGTGCCAGTAAAAGGCAATGAACATGACTGATTGAAGACTTTGTGTACCTAAACGACGTCAAGTCCTCTGCCTCCAAACTGGAGATTTTTGGCAAGCCAGTAAACCTATCAATCTAACACTGAAAATAGAAGTCGATGACTAGAAGCCACGCATATTAGGTGGGAGTTGACTCCGTCGAATGGTGATGTTATTCTCTAATGCCGGCCGTACCTTCATAAACCTCTATCGTACAAAACCCCGTTTACGCACGAGGCTCTGCTCAGCTGATCCCACCTCGATTTCCATCAGAGTACATATGGGTACGCATCCTAGATAGGTAACTTTCCTGATTCTTGGCTCATTTGAAAGCGAGGACGGCCCAGCCACCGATCACTGTGAAAGTCAGTGCACGCCAGCCTTACCCAGGTCTTGAAGAGAGAAAAAGGTGGAGGAAGGGAGAAAGGTTTAAGGTAAGTACGTACAGCACAGCCCGCCCAGGGGCGTCACGGGGCCCAGGAAGCGGAAGCGGGCGGGGTCGAGGGTGAGGGCGTACAAGCTGCCGCTGAACAGGGTCATGCCAGCGGCGAACAGCAGGCCGGAGACGGGGTTGCCGTTCTGGGCGGCGACGAGCAGGGCGACCGAGTGCACCAGCTGGTAGTGGGCGGCGGTGGCCCAGGCGGCGACGCGCGCCGGGTCCGCGGCCACCGCCTTCTTCAGCCCGTGGGCGCCGTACGCGCCCAGCCCCACGGCCGTCGCGCCGTACACGCACGCCAGCGTCCAGAACAGGGCGCTGCGCTTGCTGCTGCGGGGGCGCTGCGAGATCGTGAGGAGCGGCGTGTTCTCGTTGCTGGGCATGGCGTGTGCACAGGTTGGAGCACCTATGTATGTAGGGAGGATGGAAGCTACCTAGCGATGGATGGTATCTAGGTAGGTAGGTATGTAGGTATGAAGATGGCGAGACGGATGATGCGGGTTGGGGGCGGTTAGCGGAGGCCCAGCTGTGTTGCACAGTGATTAGGTAAGAAGCGCTAGGGAGCTCCCGCCACTAAGAAACTGCGTCGGGTTGGGGACGGTTGTAGATTCACCCCTGGGTAGAAGGGCAGACATGACATACATGAGGACTCAGATTAATATTCAGTACCTAGGTAATAATGGTAATCCGTCATTCAGAACGAATGGATGCCAGTACTCAGTATCCAGTATTTATCACAGTATGTCAGTATCTATCACCTAATGGATATAAAATATTATATTAGTTACTACAGATTAGAAGTACATTCTATTTTAAAGAGTTCATTTATTTTGCCCCACTTGTTGCACCTCGGGCGTGGGCCTAGAAAAAACATGGCGCAGCAAACGCAGACTAAAACTTCCAGTCGATCCCTTCTCGCATTCTTCGCCGTCAGCATCCACAGACGTGCACTTGCCTTTGAAACGCAATGGTGGCAGGCAATGTCCATCCATCGGCATGGTCCATTTCGGTGCCTTTCTCGGTGCATATTCGTCTTCAAGAATCTTAGGTGCGCCAATGGGTTGTGAAGTTGGTTGCGGAGCTGGTTGTGGAGTTGGTTGTGTAGTTCGTTCGTCGAATATCTCCTGACACCATCCGCAGCGCATGCATGGCGTATGCCTGCCCGGCGGGCTGGCGTGATGATTGAATTCCCTTGAGTTGCATACAGGTGGCTTAGGTCTGCGCTTCGGACACTGGTGTAGTTCACCCGGGTACTTCTCGACTTCCATGATGTTGGTCCATGTGAGCACTTCGTTCACATTCTTCGAGTGCATCAACCCTTCCAGCGCCGCTAAGATCTCAACAGCGGCTTGGGGTGCTTGATGCTCCCTCGAGAACTCTGGACCGAGGAAGTCGTGGTAACCACAGATTCCGAGAAATACCTCTCTGTCAGCATCGAAGTTTCTAAACTGGTATGCCATCGATCTAAGCGGTGCCCAGAGATCCATCCAGTACGAGAAGTGGCGCATGAAATGTGGGAATAACGCACACATGCGTTCGAATTCGCTCTGCATAGAAACGCCGACGAGCACCAGCTTTCGGCCTGGCACTCTCTCGCGAAACCCCTCCATGATCCCGTCTAACGCCTGCTCCACGGCCCGGGGAAGCACGACGTGCTCTGGTCCACTTTGGAGGCTCTCCCGAAATCGTTCTTCGGCGCCTGAATCGCGGCCCTTTATCTTCACAGAGCCAACCCGGACTCCAAAATTGGTAACGAAATTTTCCAAAGTTAGCCCTTGCTCGAGAAGACAGGTTTGGGCGTCGAGCTTGGGTAGAAGTGCCAGGCCAATGTTCGTCGCATAGTTCAACTCCAGCATCCGCTCGGTATTCAGAGCCACGAAAGCGCAGTTGCTATCGAGCTTCCCCAGTGCTCTATAAGTAGGGATATAGTGAGGTAGCAAGGCGTCAAAAGTCCTGCCAGGTTGAATCGTGCGCAAGTTGAGATTATGCTCAAGCCTGTACCTCTCCCAACGCCTAACGCGACCGTTATGGGTAGCCGCCCCCTTTTTTAAGGACCGACGAAAGTCGTTCATCACGTCATGTGCGCTGGCAGGCATTGTATCGATATGTAGCGATGTTTTCTTGATAAATGTCGGTATAGTGTTGGGTAGACGATGAGATCTATAGTGAGTTTTGCGGTTCGAATGCTTTAACTACAAGAATACAGGTGTGATCGTTAATTCTAAGGGCAGCATGTACAGGCAGCGAGAGAGCCGTACTCTTCTTATAGTTTTTAGCAAGAGGAAGATGGAACCGTACGAGTCAAAGCTAACTATCCAAACTATACCCGCTACATTTCCCACAAGTGAAGTCTAATCAACAGGTACCTACAGTTGTCAAGGTTTTCAAATCACCTAGATGAAAGAAAGAAACGTCCGAGAGTGACCATTTCAGAGAGGGGACCGATCACACGAGCCACCATTTTTTGACGTGCAAGAGAGTTCGCGTCTCGGCTTGTGCGGCGTGTGTAGAGATACAACGTAGAAGTACTCCAAGGAGGCTTTCTAAACGCGAGGCATCGTGAAAAGCCAGCCTAGTTACACTGACTAGATGACTTTCAAGGTATATTATACAACGATAAGTACCGAGTCTTCTTTTTGGCCTGAACTGGGCTAGATGAAACGATTCCCAACACTCAACTTCAAAAACGGACATGGCACGATCTGCCAAAGCCGCAGCGGAAAGATACATACAGATCACTATATCTTGGAGCCTTTCGGCACTAGTGAACCCTATTACCATGATCGATGGAGCTATCCTAATGTCAGTTGTCAAATTGTTGACAAGATCAGACCAAACATGGAGTTAGGATGAAAGCGACCTTCCCGTGTTATTTTCCTGGATTGTTATCTCTTTTGAGTTTAGGCACGTGCCTTCGAGAATGTGAAGTGTGTCGTCCGATGGGCGTCTATGCGGACCGCTCTTTGAGCATACTAGTCAGCCCAGTGGCTAATAAACTTCAATAATTCCACCCCAAGCACATTTTACGTTACGGGGACGTCTTGTCAACTCTTATGCGCTCTCGAGGAGACTTCGAGGATAACCGTGCGCGACCTAACCTAGTATCTGATGATCATCCAGTGGGAGCTCATCGGATGATAGCCAAGATCATTAAGGGCCTCACCCTCATTTCAAAATAGTAGGTGCCTCTCGTTGCGCGTGCGATCTATCTAATTCTACTCAAACACAGTTACTTCTAAATCATTTCACAGCTTTGACCCCAGCATCACAGACGATGTGCCAACGTACGCCAAGGATGTGACAAATGCCCTAGGGGGAGGACGCCAATCTACCAAAAACCCGGAAAGCTTTTAAAGTTGATTAATTCGATGAAAACGCATAATATGGTGCGCACATGTCATTAATCATAGGTCGTTGCCCAATGATAGGCCCAGTTCTCATGCCGACTATCGCGAGATGGGCTCTAGCGATAGTGGATCGACGTTCAGAACTTTCTCTTTCAGGTGGCAAGACGCGATCTTACGAACTTACGCTTAGCTGATCATGTAGTCCTATGGACTCTTTTCCGGAACTGAACGACTGAGCCTTCTGGAAATGGGGAACAATGCACCGTTCAACAGGGGCAAGTGTGACCAACTCACCAGTGTGGTTGACTGGGTTGATCGGTACGGGTTTGAAATCGCGAGGTTGATCAACCTTACGCTGGTGACATTTATTACTTACCCCAGGTGTTGAGTTGGTTATCTACGCAGGATAAATACGATGACAGTCCACCCCAAGACAGTTCCTGGGCTCTGTTATTCCCTCTATCTGCCCGTCTCGCCCTGTTCCGCCTTGGAGGTTAGCCCAGTTCATTTTTGCAATTTTATTCGGGTCTTTTACCGAAATGTTGAAGATGTCAATAGTAGAGAACGTTTTACTCTTACTAGCTGTAAGATGTATCGTCCTGCATGTACTGGCAGCGACCTGCTACCACCTTGATGGTTCCAACGCAGGCTCGTCCAATGCATTGTGCAATCTGAAGTACGGATATACCAAAGTCTCCTCGGTTACCCCTTTCTTTCCCTGTGTTTGAGAATAAGACGCCTACATACACCTATCCAAATTTGAAGCTTAGGAAATTACTCTCCTGGCTTAATCATCACGAAAGCTGTCATTAAATAGGACAACTAACGTTAAGTACTAGTGCTACCGGTGTAGTAGGTTCGCACAGCGCATGCTGCAATTCCGACAATGCCGATGCATGCCTGTCAACTGGGCTATGTCTGAACACCATCTCCCGTCAGCAGAGCCACTTGTTATGAGCGACGGAGTGCACAGATCCCACGTTCAAAAGATCCAAGCTGTCCTCAATACCTACTGCCATGGAAGTTAGTTTACCCTATTCTACGCCTGTCACCCTGCGCTATCGATGATCCGTACTAATGGGAAGGGCTCAAAAGTGGACTTTGATAACGCCCACCTAAAAGCTTGTAACGACAGTAACTTCTGGTGCTGTGAAAGCGACACGAGCTTGGCTGCGGAGAAATGCTGTAATAAGGCATTCAATTTTATGCTACCAGTTGGAAACGTCATCGCACAGTTGCAGTCTAGTGTAGGAGCGATACCCCTTGCCGCGTCGGTAGTCATTTGCAAGGCAAACCTAACCCTTTATTTTCGGTTCAAGTTGACTGTTGTTAAACTTTCTTACTGATTTGTTCCAGCTGTTTTGTTTGGTGTCAAATATACGCCGACTAGATTTATAGAGAAAGGTATTATTATGTACGAACAGTAAAGTTGTTTATGACATTCTCGACATCCTTAAATTGGTGAGGAATTTCCTTGCCCATAGAAAAAATATCCATACAAGTTCATTCAGTATTATCACAAAGAGCTTTAATCATGTCACAAACACCTAACTCTAACCAGCAGGTCACCACGGTCGAAACGAACAATTTCAACCGGGTCCTCGAACACTTCGACGAGGGTGGGCAGATCATCAGCCCTGATAGCACTAGATTCGACATTGATTGTCCTATCTGTCTAGAAAGGAAGCTTTTTTTGCTGAACACCAACTTCGACCAGGGGTCTCCTGAAACGCATGAGAGCTACACTGTACTTCCCAAGTGCGGTCACGCTTTCGGGTACCATTGTCTTTCTTCATGGCTAGGCAGTGACAACGATACCTGCCCTACATGTCGCACAAAAGTCTCATTCACATTTCTTTCTCAGCGTGAAAGGGAGTTGTTGTTTGAGCCGCCTTTCGTTCCCCCTCTATATGGTGACATGTCTGATAACACGCAGCAGCACGACGTTATCATCATCAGGGGCGACCTTTCTAACAACCCTTTCCTTGATTCTGAAGGGATAGAGGCTCCGGGCCGTCCAGCGATGGAGATAGTCAACCCTGAAGAATTGAGGGCACGATCCCAAGAGCTCCTACAGATTGCTGGACGAATGGCTGAACGCGAAAGAGAGTACAATGAGCGCCTTCAAAATATTTGGGATGGAGTGCAGGCCCTTCGCCGCCGCATGGGCCACAATGGTTGAGATGGCAACGCTTATGCAGATGAGTAACATCTCTTTGTAAATCATCTGGGGGGTCAAGATATTAGAAGTTAGGTAGGTAAGGTAGGTAAGCATCTAGGATTAGTCCCATATGGTAAGGAATTCGGTGAGCTTCATCTGACTAAATCGATGTCAAGTTTCGCTGTACAAATTAAGAAATTGAGCCTTAGGGTTTTATCAAAAGCTTCTTTAGACCCTTTAAGTACGTGACCACTATGTTCTGATTTGCATTACCTACTATTATCTCTTTAAATTTTATGTCAAAATTTGGGTGACAAAAATCATCTAATGGCACCAAGGTTCACGTCTCTGCAGCTTTGTTCAACCAGGCCCCTCAAAGTCATGTCCATTTATTATTATAATATTTGTCTATTTTCTCTCCTGTCTTCTTTGTTTAGTTTGTTAGTACTTTCCTCATTGAAACCTGAGATCAGTGTTGGCGATAGGTACTCTAGAATGTTTTTTGTCAACAGTTTGAGAGTTTCATGTCTTTGCTATTGTTTAAAGGTAGGTAGGTATCTAAATAAAAAGACTTAAATTACGGTTCTAGAGACGAGCTCACAATAACACCCTCTACATCACCGACTCCAGGGGCATTGTCTCCGCGACTTTTTCCCCTCCTCTGATCCCTCTTGTACATGAAGGCAACCGTCGCCGTAATGATGGCCTGGGCACCAAACGCAGCGGTTGAGAAAATGAATCCCTTTCTAAACATCGGCGAGTCCACCTGCGGGAACGTGAGCACAGGCACCCAAGCATTGAACGCGTAGCCCATGGAGTTCATGATGCCGATGACGATGGCCCGCTCCTCAGCGTCCGAGCCGCAGATCTCATTTGTCCAACTCATACTCAAAGGACCGTAAGGAACGTATGCCTTCTGGAGGAAGAAGGCCAACCATTTCAACCCGTCGGGAATGTTCCAGATGGCCAGGACGAGAGCAGAGAAGCCACCGAGAAACGTGGAAATGGACATGATGCTAGCACGGTGGCGAATCGCATCAGAGAGTATGGCGGAGGAAACGGTGAGCACGAGTTGGATAGCCGATGTAGCTGTAGGAATGAGGTTCTAGTAGAAACCCGATTTAGTACCGCAGGATACCTCAAGAAGTTAAGGTTACACTCACTATTCGTTCAACTGACTCGCCCTTGGCCTTGAGCCAGAGAGAAAAGGGATTGACACTCGATGAAGGACCGGTATTGATGAAAATTATGTATAATATCGTGAGAAGATAAACATGCCATCGGCCTATCTTGCACATTAGCATTATGCCTGAACCTTTGGGACCGGGGACTGACCAAATATGCGCTTGAAAGCGGAGCGCCCTAGTCTTGTACGAGGCGCACGCCCGACTTTGAGCATACGGTCCCTGGCCATTTCACGATCCTACAATTTCATCATTAGTAGCTATCTTGGGAAACACTGAAGAATCTATGAATCAGACTTACACTCTCACTTAGGTAGAAGGCCCGTGTGTTCTCGGGGAGATCTGGTAGTATGAAGAAGCCCGCGATGCAGATCGGGAGACTAATGACCCCGTCCATTATCTGTCAGGATGTTAGCTAACCCGACTGGAGATCTGAGAACGATTCCCGACTCACGAAAAGCCACTGCCACCCTGCGAAACCATTCACGCCATTCAGCCCCTTGTAGACTCCGGCTTGGAGGTACCCCGAGAACATGGCAGCCGCGGCCGATGAAGCGTGGAATATGCAGGCTCGTTTCCCTAGCTCTGAGGGCTTGTACCAGGAACCAAGTATGGTGTGTGCGGCCGGATAGAAGATCGACTCGGCCAGACCGACGAAGAACCGGATGGCGATGACATGGTTCGACGTCTTGGCTGCGGCAAGGCAGAATGTCAGGAGAGTCCACAGGAGCTCGCACGAAGGAACCCATATTGAGGGCCGGACCTTGGTTAGGATAATCTGCGACGGGATCTGCCCGACGACGTAGCCCACGGTCCAGGCTGTATCAACGAGGTTGATCTCGTTGCCATTCATCGCTAGGTCCTCCTTCATGCCGCTGACAAAGGCATTCGAAATGTTAGTCTGGTCAAGGTTCTTGATGAAGTACCCGAGTGAAAGCATCGTGATCAAGAAGACGTCTAGCTTCTGGATGAAAACACGCTCCTCGTGTGAGCGCCCGGGCTCGTAATCCCAGAAGTATGACCACCATGGTGCCTTAGGTTCCTTCACTTCCTCAATGTCGTGTTGGGATGACCCTTGGGCATCAAACGAGGATGCGCTCACAACCACCTCTTTAGGCGACTCGCTGATTTGCTCGGACATCGTAGCAGATTTAGTAGCTACTGATGTGTGAGCGATGAGCCGGTATTTAATTGAAGATATGTTCCAGTCGCGGCATAAGCGACGAGGGAGAAAAAAATCCTATGAAAAGGATCGACCGCGCATTCCAATCGTCATATTAAGTATATCCAGCGTTCCCACTAAGTCCTCGAATATGGAGGAGTCAAGTAAAGACTAACTATCATGGTACGTAATCTCCGATGATAACGATTGAATAGCTCAACTTCGCCATGACGGGGTTCGCTGTCGTGATCTTTGATGGGTAGTTATTCGCCAGTCGAGGCCTTTGATTGGCGCTAGATTGGTGAGATGTTCGAGTTCCACGCCCAGATCGATGTCATGATTGACGTCCCCGATGGCGCAATTCGCATCACAAGCAATTATGCATGAACCCGTGCGGGGGGACTTATGACATATATTATCAGGATTCTCGAGCTAGAGACAACTCAGAAATATCCTCCGTACTTAAGTGTGATTGTTTTTATATTCAATCTTGTTAACCTTCATTCCCTACGATGGAGTTCCCAGTCCTAGTCGACAGATTGAGGTTGAAAACGTCAGTCACGTAGATTGACCACAGAACCATCTTGGCATTGCTTTTTTAAATGCCACAAATCGACTGTACGACATGCCAGAATACTATTCCATTCATGTATCGAGCCGCTACATGATCCTAGAGAAGAATTGTATTCAGTTCCAGTTTCATATAACGATCAGACAACCGGCACGCTGGCAACGATGGTCGAACCTCGCATTCAACTTCCTTGGAATAGGGGTTCATTTGGCTGGGCGGCTAAAGCCAACGCCCACGAGGTAATCTTTTGGTGTAGCAGAGAGTATACTCTGTAGGTCGCGGATCTAACCCCATAGTTGAGCTTTCTTTATTCCCCTATGGGAAACTGCTTTGACCTTGGCGTCCTAGTAACAGACAGCTCATGTTTGATCTAGCCTCAAAACTTGGGACCTCTTGCTCGGGGATTAGCTGCACGGGCCCTTGTCCCGTATATACCTGTTTACCAAGCTCCATATCATCGAACTCTCAACGAAGCCGCCTACGCTTTGATGTCAGCCACCATTCTAATTGGCCTGCGTAAGAGATGCATATATGAACAAAGATGACCTTAGAATCCCCAATACGACAAGACCAAAGGCCGGATTGGCATGGTCTAGTGACATATCATCCTTTACCTAAAATTTCCGAAAATACCTAAGAATCTCCTTTCAGTATGATCGCTAGGCTCTGGGGTTCAATTCCTTAGTCGGCTAACAAAATTTTTTTTTTTCATTTTTCATTATTGTTACTCATCACCTCCCTGATTTATATTCTCTTTTATTTCCCCTTCGTGTAATATTTAAGTTGGAGTTTCTTTATCTTTGTGCCCCCATGTCATTTCATTTTTGCTCAACCTCCACCCCGCCTCTTCCAGGCCTATTTCTCAGGTAAAGTGACTAGGTAATCCTGGCGTTTTGTATAAAAACTACCCTCTATTTCAACTGAATATATGATAGTGAAAGGTCTTTCGGAAAGGAAAGGAAACCAACCTTAGAAGATATAGAGGTACGCTGTGCATAGATAGGAGAACACGAAGATGTTCTGGTAAAAATAAAAATAAAACTTGTGCGCTGCGTTGAAAGTGGGCTGGTGCTGGTGGAGATTAGTATCATGACTATGCAGTACCTACGAATGTGAGATATTAGAAACCGGTAAGATGTGAACGTCTTCGTCACGTCATGTAGAATGCAGCTAGGCGAGATTTGTATCTTGATTTATTTATTACTAGGGAGTGAATCTGCCGTCTCTTATCTTATTAGATATCTTGATTTACATCGTGTAAGTAAGAATTCATTATTGTGAGCGCACTTTGGTGGCTCTGTCGCCCACCGAAACACAAGGCAATCTCATCCGCAGCGTCTAGAACTTCTGTGAAGGTATTAATCAGAGAAATACCTTTCCTATAATTTCAAGAAGGTAGTTGTACCTTTTTGGTAAGTCTAAAGCAGCAGCAATATGTTATAACTATCTTCAAATAAGCTGAGTTTAGACTTGTTAGCGCTAGTAATTAATGAGCCTGAGTTTGCATTCGTGTTGATTGGTCGCGGCTTTCATACCATAGATGGAATACCGTAGATAGACTCGTTCTATATTCGGAACCTCCACTCGTCAAGACACTACGATTGATTACGAAGACAACCTTGGGTGCATACGGCGTTATACTATTAAGAGAAGGTCAAAATCGCAAGTCTATAGATTTAGGCTCGACTACTAATTAGTTCCTCTCTGTTAGATATCCTATTATTGATTAGCGATCCTTTACCAGCTCGCTGGAACCCGAAAGTTACCTAGGTACCTATTGAATTCTGATTGGACATCTAATTACGAACATAGCCGGCTACCTCCTAAACCAATCTAATTGCTATCCATGTACATAAGCTAGAGAATGATGTGAGTCCCAGCTAGCTTCTACCTCGCCACCTTTTTTATCTTGTGGCTGACGTCATAGTGAATATGAGTACAATTCAACTTAATCAGAACACAGGTCAATCAAGTAAAGTAAATGGACTTGTAAATTATCCATAGTTGCTCCCTCATAATATCAACAACTCAAGATTGAGGACTTGCCGCATGTCGTCTACTTAGGGGAGTTGGGTTAATTAGGTGGCTAGTACCCCTAGTTTTTAGGCCTCGCTAGCGTTCTTAAGCCAGCCCGAAAAGATGCTACCTAGCGCCCTAGCTTGAGTGCCGACACTAGTGGACATATGTAGCCATGCGGGAAGGTAAAAATAGGTCGTACTATGTAGTCGTTAGACCATCTCTACATATCAAGCGAAAACCTACGATTGTTTAGGATGTTCGTGGTTTCACATGGAAAGAAATGACATCGTTTGATTCATGTGGGCGCGGAATATGCTGTGGAGCAACAGAATATGTAAGAAGACCAAAATCTAGGCGCTCGTGATTTACTAAGTGGCATTCTCGTCCAACCCTCTCACCGCCCCTCTTGCTTCCAATTGATACTAGTGAGTGCTGCCGCGCTTTTCGTTGATATACCTCATGAGATAAGTAGGAAGAATGTAAAGGGTAAGAGTTTGCGATGGCGATTGGGCAATAACTGAATATCTAGAGTAGATCCTAACCTAGGGACGGGTTCCCGCAGGGTTCTATTGTGGGCGCTCATGCTTCACTACAGTACCTATGTCCGATTTCAGCTGTAATTTCGACCTGGATTATACCTACGACTGTCAGCTATTTTCTTCTATACATGACCCGGGTATGACAATCGAATCAGCGTCGTCACATGCCTAAGTTGAAATAAAGTCTTCGAGTGCTTCTAGAATGTTGAGGCTCTGAATCCCATGGGACTAGTCTAGCGGGTGATGCTGAAAATAGTTATGCAGACAGGCTCCCTCACGAGATTTATCGACAAAAGACCATCTGCCCTGGTCCTGGCCGTTTTATTTAAATCACCGATACCGTCGTATTACATACTATTAAGAATCGATGCCGGGGAAAGGTGGACGACCCGTCAGATTCTGCAGTGGTTTTCCACAAGCTTTCGGGCCCTAAGCCCTCTTCAGATTCTTGGCGAGGTTCTTCATTCAGACCCTTGCGCAAGAACCCTCTGTGATTGGTAGGGTCGCGATATTTTTAACACAGCCAGCCCTACGAGGGCATGAGCACGGGAATATGGGGAATGATTAATCACAGTTTCCCTCTGGGCTCAAAGACATGGCCACCATGCAGCTAGGTATGGTACATATCGAATGCTACGTTGTCAGCAAGTCCTGTCGAGCACAAGGCTCGTTACAGATGCTCTATTGGTGGACGTAATGTCACACCTAGAGGTGAGTATCATATGTCAATCTCCAACCAGAAGCGTTGTACTTTTTCTTTTGCGTGGCAGTCATTGGAGCTGAACCGAGCGATCGCCGGCCGATGTGCTGACCTCTAGAGATCTGCTGAGGGGAGCCCTCCGCGTTATATATTGAGCTTCGGCGTCAGCTTCGTGCAGTTGATAAGTAAGCGGTGTGTAAATCTCGTTTCATTGCTGTTCAAGCTCCTCACCGGCCCTGCGATCATTTTCTTCTGGCATTTCTTCGCAACATCTCTCCGCAATGGCCAACCAAACACCATTAGAGGTAAGCAACGCTCCCCACCCAGGTCGCCGACCCCACGGTGCTGGCTATCGCAATATTAATTAGAACCACAACGTCGGGACGACCACGATTGCTGACGATGTGTTTTTGCAGTTAACGGGACCCTCTGAGGTCCCTGACATCCTGGCCGGAATCATCATCCCCTTGGTCTTTGCGAGTCTCGTAGTGATTGGCCGTCTTTATTCGAGGTTGCTTCTGAAAAACCAGTGGTGGGACGATGCGGTAATATTTGTCGCGTGGCTGTTCGCCATCGCTGTCGTAACAATCGTCGGCGCCGAAACTATCTACGGACTCGGTCACAAATTCAGCAATATCCCTCTGCACCTCCGACCGGTCGGCATCCGGCTGTCGTATGCGACGATAAGCTGCTACCAGGTGTGCCTAGTCCTGACAAAGATCAGCATTCTGTTCTTCTACCTGCGCATCCTGAAGCTGCCGTATCAGCGAACCCTCGTCTTCGCCACCATGGGTTGCGTCGCGGTGTACGGTACCGTACTATTCCTCCTCACTTTCTTTCTCTGCAACCCCGTGGAGAACGAGTATGAATTCGACATCAAAGTGGGACAGTGCCTACCGTATTACCCGATCATGACAGCGTCAGCCGCCTTGCATACGTTGACCGATCTATGGCTGATTGGGCTTGTGCTCCCCCACATACTCAAGATGCATCTCCCGCTACGACAGAAAATCGTCCTTGCATTTGTCTTGACCCTGGGTATCTTCGTAGCTTGCGCCTCCTTGACCCGCATGGCCGTCGCGTGGGAGTTCCTCAACCCTAAATACGCACAGTGGGACTCGTTGTCCTTCGCGATCTGGACGACGTTGGAATCGAGTTTGGGGCTAGTCTGTGCCTCGGTACCGATGCTGAAGCCTCTGGTCAGGCAATTAATGGGTCGGAAGCCATCTTCGAAGCCCGATACTTTGAAGAATGTGCCTCGCAGCAGGGCCCCCGATCGGAGAATAAACCAATTTAACCAGTTCCATTCGGATGCCACGACATTGATCACGAGGGCGACCGGCGATGGCGAGGCTATTGACCTTGGACCGGTGAAATCCAATCATGGATCCAGACCGCAGACAGCAGTTCCGATATCAGAGGAACAGCTCGCGACTGTATGATATGCCTTGATTGGGGCTTGATGGGAAATTGTTTATTTTAGCGGAATAATATTATAATGAATAATGAATGTTGCGACAGGGGCTATTCCGGATACTAGTCACCTAGCCATAACTTCGTTTCGTAACTACTTTTTAGTCATTGTGATAGACACCGTGAAATCGACTGTCGTTGGGTGCGGCTCACTTATATAGCAGAGCCTCGCGAGCGTGGGCAGTGTAGCATTCGGTACCGAGCCGATCCCACATGATATATGTAATAAGATGACCTGCATCTCTTGTGCAACCGTTGCTGCTCAAGCTACAGTAAGCCTTAGCTAATTAGTTAGGGAAACCATCGCCTAGTGACATGCTAGCTGACCTACAGGTTCCTATTGTCCTATCTTAGTGATTTTTCTCCTCGGGGAATTTGAAGATTCCCGGTGGCGTTCGCAAATTAACTCCCCCCCTGAGCGTAAGCCACGTTGATTTGGGCTAAGGGGCCAATTCCAAGTGAGAGGTCGTCTTGCTATTCTTTAGGGTGCCTAAGTAGGTATGTAACTAGGTCATTAACGATACAGTACCTAATCTTCTCGGTTGAACCAAACTAGATAGATCAACCTTATAACCACGGTACTGTACGACTTGGTTGACGTTTGTTATCTCTAAATAAACTAGAGTGCATATCGCTTCCTCTTCGCCTTCATTCTAACAGGCGTTATCGTTTTTTAATAAGAAATCAGATTCGACTTCTATATTTCCATAAAAGCCAATGTGGCTGGAGTTTCGCTCTGTAGAAGCCATTATCTGCCAAAAATGTGCTCTAAAACTTGTATCCTGTCCCTGGCCTGCTATCCTCCTCTTGCCTAATAACCGAACTCTAAAGAAGCACTACAGTTTGATCTGATATATAGCAGAAGTCAACTGGGTACTCAAGAAACCAAGAGTGACAAGTCCCTATCCGTTCGTATGCGTTGTAATCAAAAGGAGTGAAACGCTCAGGACAAGGAAGCAAGCCTCATCTTTTTGGGTATCTTCTTAAGGACCGTTGCAGCAGGCCATAAGAATCTGTAATCAAAAGCTTCAAGCGAACTATCTGCCACCATGTAGTTGGTGGTATCGCCGAATAGAATCGTGTGAAATTTGTCCTCATTAGTTCCACGTATTTCTACGCTTTCAATTAGCTTCCCCTCCATTCTCAGACCCAGCCTCTAAACGATAAAATCGCTGGGTCGACTACAATTGCAGTTGGGAAGAAATAATCTAGAGGCGTGAAGGTATCGACTGGACAATCTACCGATGCCCGTGGGACTCTTGGAGCTCTATACTCGAATGGAATCGATAAAAGCGACTCGTAGGGTCGAAATATGGTAAAGGAGGCGATCTTCCCATACTCCAGCTAAGTACCGCCATCTGGTCTGTTTATGTACTAGTTGGACTATTCCGGAAATTGCTGGCAGTTTGTGTTTAGAATACGTGAGTGGCCGTTGTACGAATAGATAGGTACCTACCTATACAATAGTATCCCATTCTATGAGCATGAGACCCTCTTCGGTATAGGTTGTTGATTTCAGGAGAGGGGGTCTAAGGTACGCGCCCAGGCAGATAGATGGAAGCGCGGGACAAGCACGCTGGTCCTAACTTGTTGCTACTTGCTCGAACTGGCATGTTCCAAGCTGCGGCTGTTATTTGTCTAGACGCTGCCGGCTAGTACGTTGGGCATCTGGTTCTAGGCTCAACGCCTCCGACGTTGCCAGATTTCCCAATGGAAATTCCTGCCTCCATTGCTAGAATATTACTCTGCCTATGAGGCGCGCAAGCATGTGGTGCTCATGATTGGCGTGCTGCTCTCCTAGTCTCTCAGGGCTGGTCTAGAAGGCCTAAGCAAGGAATAATAGACGGAGCTGAAGGCGTAATGCGTACGATTGCTGCAAGTTCGTGGTTGGATACTGAGCGATTCGCGCTCCTGTTTACGTGTGGAACGATACCCTAATGCGTTGATTACACATGCCGTGCTCCTTGCAGGTCTGCTGGCAACCCAGACAACATGACAAGACCAAGAAACCGGTTCATCGGGCATGCATCACTCGATGATTGCTCCCCAAAGCTCTCCTCCCTGAGACTGAGTTCAGGACAACGTCACCATCATCGTCCATCTTTCTCAACCACACTGGTCGTATACACACCGAGTTCTTCTTCCATGGTTGATTTATGACCCGGGCTATCATTCCATGGTAGCCACTGGCTCTTTAATAAATGCCCCTTACTTTTTCGGTGCGACACCATGCTCATAGCGTTCGAGGCAGGTGGTTCAAAAGAGACGGCGGTTTGATCATTGCGATCCTGCAACTAGAAACAGCATTGGAAGCGAATGTTGTAGGTTGGTTGAGCACGGATCAGTGTCTTAGAGTTTCGGGTACCTGCAGCATATTAATTCCCGAAAGAGAACTACTCATAGAAAACAATGATGCAGGCATCCGGGATCCCGTCGGTAGTGGGATGCAGCCAACCCTATCAGAACCACACCTGAACGTTCATAGCATATCCCACCCGTTGCGTCGGATAAAATTGCATGATTTCATTCTCGGAGGGTGGTAGATGATGTTATTGGTGCAGAATGGAAGCGCCGGGGGAAATATGACGGACACAGAAAACAAGTCAGCCACGTGCGTCACCTTGCGGCCAGTGGTGCATAACACAGGAATGAATAATAACTCAATTCCTGGTACCGGTGATTGATGGAACTTCTCCATCGTACGTAAGCATTTTCGGCCCACAAGTGGAGCAAGGAATCATGGTTTTTACAACAGCTGGCGAATTGCGTAGAACAAAAATTACGCTGTCGCTGTCGCTGCATGGCCGTGATAATCCCACGCAAAATCTTAGCTGGCCACGACATCTGCAGTCAGCAGGGTGACGTGTCGATAGATGCGCTATTGGAATCCGTCGAATAACTAATCATTTGAGAAAGGACCAAGTCGGGATTTCTCATAATAATATTAAATAAACCTCTTGTTAGCTCACCTGACCAAAAATACCTAGGGTCCCAAGCCCGGCCATTTGGAACATGTTGGAAGTCGGGTTATTGCCTTCATTAAATCTAGGAGGCGCAGAGCATTTGGATTGGTCCGTTAGTAACATCCGGCGAGACTTAGATATCTTGGTATCTTGGAAAAGGCTTGGGGTCCGAAGCGCTAAACAAGAAAAAGAACTTGATTAGGAGTATGTGATTGAGATTACCTAATTATGAGAAGGAGACTTGTCACTGCCAACTGTCGCGGCAAGTGGAGTTGCCATGTTAAGGATCTCGTCAGTCTGTCAGGTTTGGCGGTGACTAGCCGGAAAATTTGAGTGACGAATCCTGCTTGGGTCCTCTTCGCGATCCATAGGTCCTTTGTTTCTGTTGTCCACAAAACAAGCTCAGCAAGAAGCGAACAAAACATAAAATCTATTTTGAGATGTGTTTGGTGTTTCCTTCTATTCTGACTTTTGGATGGTCAAAGATTCCAACGATTCTATGATCTGGACGATCCAAAATCACCCATAAAAAAGCTTGGTACGAGTAGAAGCTGGGGTGAAAAGGAGATGATCCTATCAAGTTGCGTTAAGCAGTGATCGTAATATTAACCCGAGTGGGCATTTTGCTGTTAGGTTGCAGTGTTGCGACGATCAGTCCTCTTCGCCAATTCGTGGTTCCGTTAAGGATCCATGGAATGAAAGGGGGGCTTTGGCAGGGGAAGAAGAAATAGGTACATGTAATCAGACGAACTCTCTACATAGTACTTGCATACCTACAGTAAGAGAGGCGTACTATGCATGTGGTGTGTTCCTATTGATGGTTCTTGAGGCTTAGCCGCAGATCCCCCTGATCCTAGCCCACTCTTGGAAGAAATGGGGATACATGGACTCCGTACCAAATTTGCTGCATCGTGGAAGTCACCCAATTCATGCAGACTGCAGGTACAAGGCGTTAGTGCCACTTTTAGCTTTGCCCGTTCAGTGCCCGTTGCGCTTCCAACTGGCCAATATCCACCTTTTCACCAATGATATCCACGTTCCTGAGTGGCGTTTATCTGGAAAACTGCAGGTAACTTACTGATCCCACTCCCCCTCCACGTCGCCAAGTCTCCATTGAAGCTCGTCTTTAATCTCAATTCACCCACCCCCTTTCCACTGATTTTTTTTTTTTTTACTTGTCCTCTTCCCTCCCTCTCGTTATTACTATTCAGTCTTGACGCTTTGTCCATTGTCGTCGTCTTTCTCTGCCCGGAAGCAATTCTTTGCTAAGTCACTCATTGTAAACTGGTGAATTTCTCACCAAGCCGCTCATTAACAAACATTCTATTCAGGTCGCGAGATCGCTTCATTGTTGTTAGCGCATCTTTACCCTGTGTGTTTGCTTGCCACGTTCGTTTCAATTAGTATTGTGCTTCCCGGCTCGAAATTAATTACCAACGGAGAGAATTGAACCACTCGAACAATCCGTAATAGGTCGAAAGACGCGAAGCAAATAGGGACATCCTTGAAAACATTGCGATTCGGAAAGGAACGAAGCAAACATCGTTAAACAAAAAACCTCCACCATGAAGTACTCTTCAGCGCTCGTCGTGGCTGCGGCCTCGGTCGCCAACGCCGGCTACTGTACCGATGCCTTTGAGGAGATGGGTAACTGGTTCTGCCCCCAACCCGTCAAGCAGATCAAGTACAGTGGACTCGACATTGCTGGCAAATACCGAGCCGTCGCGCAGATGGACGCCTCGGGAACCTGCACCTTCGAGGACAAGGACTACTCGGGCCCCATCGCCCCCTTCAGCGAGGACGTGAGTATCATTGCCTCTTCTGTAACATGGATTATCCCGACAACTAACGCCATCGCAGTTGACCATGCACTTCCGGGGTCCCCTCAACTTGGTCTCGGTAGCTGTCTACACCCCCAACAAGGGCAAGCGTGACGTTCCCAAGCCTCACTCCAAGCGCCACGGTCACCAGCACCTCCACAAGAAGCACCACGAGCACCACGAGGCCGAGAAGCGCGCCGACATGGTCACCGCCGTCATCGACGGTAAGACTGCGACCTGGGAAAACAACTGGTTCGGCGCCGCCGCCACTGCTGCCGCCGCTGTGGCTACTCCCGTCGCCAATGCCGCGAGTGCCGTTGCCAGCGCTGCTCAGTCCGCCAAGGGCGCTGTGGAGTCCGCTATTAGTTCGGCCAAGTCCGGCGGCTCCGACTACGTCGACGTTGGAGATTATAGCCGTATTGCCTACTACAACGCCAAGGACCAGGTTGCCGACGGTCTCGTTTTCCTCGGAAACTACGGTGACCCGTCTCTCTCTGGAACCTTTGACACGTAAGTTGGCGACACATTAATTCTAATTCTAGGAGATTGTTAATAATTAACAAATTCGTAGTACCTGGGGTGCTTCTTTGTCTTACGCCAACGCTGAAGGCTCTGGTTGCGCCGCTTCTCCCACCATCCTGAAGGACGGTCTCATCGACGACTCCAGCGAAATCATCATCGCCTCCGACAAGGAGTGCGACGGTGATTGCGGTACCGTTCGCCCCGGTGCTGTCGCTTACAGTAAGATTTCCCCCGAGAATTGCGCAACTTGATTTTTTTGTAACTGGATACTAACGTCATTCTCCAGAGGGCTTCGAAGGTGCTGACAAGGTCTTCCTGGCTGAATTTAAGATGCCCCTGAGCGGCAAGACCGGCTGGAACATGGATATGCCTGCTTACTGGCTCCTGAACGCTGCTATCCCCCGTACTGGTCAGTACAGCAAGTGCAGCTGCTGGTCTGGTGACAACGCTTCCCCGCAAGAGGGTGGTTGTGGTGAGGCCGACATCATCGAAGTCCTCCGCTCCGGTGACACCAAGGCTAAGTCTACCTTCCACTTCGCTGCCGGCACCGGTGACTCCCACTACTTCGACCGTCCCACCGACAGCTCCATGAAGGTCGCCGTTGTTTTCCAAGCTGCCTCATCCACTGCTTCCATCAAGGTTCTCGACGACAGCTTCGACTTCAGCACCGGCCTCACCTCCGACCAGGTCGAGAGCCTCGTCACCGACGAGTCCCAGCTCGACCTCTTCAGCCTGATGTCCTTCGGTTCGTAGATTTCGATCTAACTACGAGGGATGCGGTTGAGGAAATAGTGGTAAAGAGTTGGAGGAGGAATGGTTGGGTAATGCTGTACGTTGCATACATAAATGCGCTTGAGGGCGGCGGACGTCAATTTCTGAACTTCGTGTGTTTTACGCTGGATATAGGAGCAGCCTCTTGCTGTCTTCTCCTGCCCCTATACTCCCTTTTCAATGCCAAGTGATTTATTCCGCATTACATTTCTGTTGGCGCGAGCCAATGTGCTTTGCTCTGGGCGTTTTTAAGCGTAGAGTAGTAGTTACTGCGTTAAGGCCTTGATTTCAGTTAAGAGATAGGGCTGTGTATACCTGGGTGGCTCGATGTGTTGGTGTAGGTTATGAACTGATGAAGCTGAAAATAATACGAGGTCCTTTGTCCTACTTTGAGGCTCTGTCTACGGTGTCGGGAGTAACCCGAAACAGACTCAGTGTTTCTGTGCAACTTCGCTAGACGATGGAAGCTAATTGATGGCAGATGTCTAGCCCCGTGGCTCGTTAGCAAGGACATGCTCGTTATGTGAAACTCAAATTTAGGCAATTAACCTGAAAGTAGCTGCTCTGCCAAAGCCGACCTCTTTCATTTATCCCAGACTCGCTTACTCCTACTTCTACCCAATTTGAAACAATAGGCTAAGCTCTATCACAGTGTCGATGCAGAGACTCAGCCAACCTTGGCGTAATGAAAGATAAATTGTAGGCTAAGGTTACGAGGAATAGGTGTGCCCTCTACTCCTGTATATTTGTAACGAAACTCATCCAGACATCTGCGTATGTATGTATATTGCAGGTAGATGCCTATATACTGACGAGCTTGGGTCTAGAGTTTATTTCATGTACCGGGATTTAGGTCTCTAGAC
Organism: Hypoxylon fuscum; assembly: GCA_022578945.1. Taxonomy (NCBI): domain Eukaryota; kingdom Fungi; phylum Ascomycota; class Sordariomycetes; order Xylariales; family Hypoxylaceae; genus Hypoxylon; species Hypoxylon fuscum. Next base: position 51,595 of record MU399898.1, on the reverse strand, counting down.
AAGCCCAGGTAACAACGTGGGGGCTGTGGTTTGTATCTTGAGTTTACTTTCGCATCGTGCATACGACATATCAACACGGGAGGTTAAATCCTATAGGTAACATGACATACTAGTACGTGGAGAAGCTGATTTCCTGCATATATGTAACTACTATAATGTTTGACGATGTTCGACTAGGTACTTTATTAACACTAGGGAAGGTGAGGCTATATCTACAAGAGGACCTCGTCAAATAGTGGCCCCCCGAAGACCCAGCTAATCGAGTTCAAGCTGTTTGATGATGCGAGTCCAGCTTAGTCTTCCTTGCAGGCCAAGGTGATATCTAAAGTCAATCGTCGGCATATCCGCATTGTGTAGTGCTAAACATCTACCCTAACGCCCCTCATCTTGACGGCCGGCTTTTATCAAATATATGTTGTGCCTACTTGACTACTGGTTAGGAATATTAGTTGCGCCTATTTCCAACGTTGACGCAGTGGTCAAACCTACAGGATGAAAACGTCCGCAGTTGAACAGTCCTCGTTTCAAGGCGATACTAAACTTTCCCAGTGACTAGACCTTACACTGTTATTTGTAAAAACCTTCCAAAAAAGCCCAAGCAACGTATCGAGTGCCATTTTCAGCATTTGCATAAAGCCAGAGCGCTCGAATCCAAGCTCGATGGCAAGAAATTATTTCCTTGGGGCCATCAGCAGTTCTTATTTGCCCCTGTTTTTGGTGTAACAAAGTACTAGTTAAGGGGCTTGTGATGGGTGACTGATCTAGATTGAGCATGGCATACTGGCCCATATCGGATCGATTAGGTACCTAGACATGTCAAAGAGTAACCCAAGGAGTGGCGCAGCAGGTTTCATAGCTCACGTGAAATTCCTGTGTCTGACAACTGTACTCTGTACGCTATTTAGTGCTGGAGTAACGTATAGCAAACCGGTTCTTACCGAGCCCAGGTGAGTCTTCGTCGGGAACTCCGAGTACCAGGTGCCCAAGCCACACGTCTGTGGGCGTTGGGTTTACATGACGGAGTTAGACTTCAAGATACTAGGTGGAGATCATTTAAGAAAGGGGGGAAATCAAAAAGATGACTTCGTCCAGGTTCAAACTGGAGACATTCAGCGTGTTGAACTAAAGTGGTAACCAACTACACCACGAAGCTCTTATAGGGGTGAGGGAAACTGGACACAATCAAATGTAGCTTCGAGTGATTACCTACGTGGGTGCTGTACAAATATATGTACTCATTCAAACATTTAAATATCAAACACTGACATATGTATGTATGTTAGGGGGGAGCATAAATCATCTTGCATCTCCAACTCCTACTATGTGATAAAATCGGATAACTCGATAGGTCGTGAATACGGAGAAGCTATTCGTATCGGGAGCTTCGTAAGCTAAGCCGCCACCAATCACGCAAGTTTCCAGTAGCCCAGGAACGAGCGGCAGAGTACGGAACATCGGCCGATCGAAGCTTGCGACGGCAGCTGGTGGATCGATTGCGGCTCCAATGGTGGAGCGACCGGTTCGAGCGCTTAGCTGCTGTTAGCTTGCTGTTAGATAGGTAGGTAGGAACAGATTCTCCAGTAAACCTCGTCGACGTCACACGGAATATGCGAACTGCCGCGGAGAAGAGGTTTGACGTCCGCCATCACCTGTTCCACAAAGACAGTGTGCCACAAGTTTATTAATTGTGTTCACGTTGGTTGAGTTACATATACGTATATTGGTATATATGTACCTTTCGATCCCCCCCAATGTGGGATCAAAGCTACTTCGGGCATCGAGCGTCGAGCCTGAGCTTCCCGTCCGGGCGCGTGGTACGGGTGGAAGGTCTAGCCTCCTGCATTGGGGGGTGAGATCGAAGATGAAGCTGCAGGTAGCCGCTTTTCCTGTGGGTTAGATCTCACCTAATGCTTGAAAAGTGGGTAAATCTGGAAACGTGCCTGCGTGTTGGAAGCAGGTCCCCAATCGAGACGCCGGTGCCCTTTTTGCTTCGTGCAGTTCGTGTTCCCTCAGGTACCTAACCTTAGAGTTCGCCGTCAGGTTTTGTGCGGAGCAAAGGCTCCTTCCAGGACCGTATACACGCATATATACGCACCAAGATGCGGATAGAGCAAACATTTTGCAATAATCGAGATTTGGAATCATCGTTATTGCCTCTTTCTTAGTTGCCCAATTCGAAAGACGTCACTACCCATAGAGTTTCCAAAGGAAGGACGTGGCTATGTTTCGACAAGTGCGAGTCTGCGACCTCTTATATATAAAACACGGAAACGGCTCGTATCTAATAGGTCCACGAAATACCACACTTAACACCAACTTAGTAGATCCGGTTTGCGAGATCGATTATCCCCTTGGTTTATATATAGAAACTAGTCACTATCAGCACCATGGAACAGACAACAACAGCGGTCTCCGAGACAGGCACCAGGCCGCAAGATGATTCCATTACGGTAGAAGACCCTGCAGAGTTACCAAGTACCACATCAGGTCTTGCTCCAAATTCAAATTCGTCCAGTGGTAGGCCTAACCTACGTAGCACTGTCAGTTCGGCAGCAGAACCAGGCCAGGGTCGACAGAGTCGTGATTCCGATGTAGGAACCAAAAAACGCAGCGGATTCAAAGAACACATCCAAAAAGTTCGGGACCAGGCCCGAAAATTGCCAAGCGGCGGCCGTTCGCGGACAGAGGATGTAGGATGGGTTGACGGTACTTATTATGAAGCGAACGCAAAGGATGGCCAAACGAGGCAGAAACCTGTATTCAGTCTCAGCAAGCCACTACCTCACGTAGTCCGATGGCCTAGAGAGCCGAAGAATGCAGCTCCAGTCACTAAGCCCCCATCCAAAAAATCTTCCGACGATCCCGACGATCTAGCAGAACGCGGTGAAGCCGGTGAAGAAGACCCCAAGACGGTTTCACCGGAGGTCGTGACAGAGGAGAATGCAACGCACAGCGATGAGGGAGCAAGGCCCAGAAGGACAGCAGCCGGCGCGCTCCATTTCGAAAGACGTAACGATGCTGGGCAGCCCGTCTTCGACTACCAGCCTAGGGATGAAATCAGTTCCATGCGTAAGGAGCACGCGCCGATTGAAATGGATCAGCTGAGGAATAATGACGGTCCTAATTATGGAATCGACAGCGAACCGTTGGGAGGCCGACGAGAACACGAGGACGTTGAGAAAGGGGGCGAAGACCCGAACGAGTATAAAAATTGGTGGGCTCGTACACGCGCCAAGCACCCCGAACCGCTGGCTGAATTCCTTGCGGTATGCTTCTCCTCCCCCGTTCCCTTCCCACTCCGTCTTCCCTGTCGCTGAGGTTAATTTGGGTTGTAGACTGGTATTGCCGTGTTCATGGGGTTGGCGGCAACCCTGTCCGTGAATCTCTCTGCCGACCAGCCTGTCAAGTATGGTACGTATGAAACGTCATGTTGGGCATGGGGATTCGCTTGGATGTTCGGCATCTACCTTGGTGGCGGTGTTTCAGGAGCGCACATGAATCCGGCTATATCCATCAGCCTAACCATCTTCCGTGGGTTCCCCTGGCGCTCGTGCCTCATCTACATCGCTGCGCAATTCCTCGGGGGAATAGTAGCTGGAGCACTGGCATACGGTATCTATAGAGATACCATTCTCCATGTCGACCCAACTATGGCGGATACGGCCAAGACGTTCTTCTCGAGTCCCCAGGAATGGGTCTCGACCGGCACGGCCTTTTTCGACCAGGTGGTTGGTAGTGCAATCATGATGATCGCCGTGTTTGCGCTGGGAGATGACCAGAACAACCCACCAGGAGCTGGAATGCACGCATTGGTATGGCCTTTACCCCGTATCACCGACCTTTCAGGTCATACCTATCTCTCTTGACCAACAGAAGCTAACGGGAAATAGGTACTCGGCTTACTACTTACTACGTTGAAGTTTTCACTGGGTTACAATATTGGTGCAGCTCTGAATCCAGCCTCAGACTTTGGCCCGAGGCTTGTGGCGTGGCTTGTGGGCTATCGTAGCTCAGAGGTTTTCTCGGATGGATGGTGGTTCAAAGGCCCGTTCCTTGCTACTCTGGTCGGTTCCGTCATCGGCTGTTTGTTATACGATGGTCTTATTTTCAACGGGTCGGAGAGTCCAGTCAACTACCGTCCCAAAGACGGGTTCCAATTGAAGAAGCGTTTCCGGAAGGCTTTCGAATTCAAGAAGCGTACCCGAAGGTTTTTAGACTTGTTCAGAAAGTGGAAGTCCGGGTGAAGCATGTTTATACTAGCGTATTCAGAGCATTTTGGCAAGAGATGATGAATTATTAGCGTTAGGACCACGGAAAGGAGAATCGGTTACAGCGGTATGGTGATCCCATAGCTAATATAAATTTGCAGGGTTCGCCAAAACTAATAGGCCAATAATACGATGTGCTTGAAGAGATGTCGGAAGTCAAATTGAATGTCGAGAATAGGTACATGCGGGAATGTACATGTAACTGACGAAGATCAGCCGTCGATAAGTGGATCCTTCTCCCATGCTAGCGTACTTTTACTGTACCTCGGTACTTCGTATTGGCTGATTTAATAATGACCCGCCACGTGAGAACACGTACGTGGTCTGTGCGTTTTTTGACTCGGTTTGGTTAATTGGGCATTACCGCGAAAGAACGTCAACCACAAAACAAATACCGAGGTTCTTTCTTAACCTTTTCACTTCCAACATTCTTTTTTGCCATCCACATCGACATTGGCACCGCCAATCCTCCAATCCTTTCCTTTCCTTTCCTTTCAACAACGCGTAGCCTTTTGGTATCAAAAAAAGACTGCTGCAAAGGATTACGAGTATTTCGATTGAAAATGGCTTCGCCGCCGAAGCCCTGGGAGCGTTCCGGCGCGACAAGAGGTATGTTTTAACACCATACACTACTATTTTTCACATGTCATCCATCCATCCATCCATCATCAATCAATCAATAAAGGTTCCTTCATGCTTATTCTCTCTTAACAGACCCTACTGCCCAAGCCCCGGCGACCAACGTCAATGCAATCACAGCACCCGCAACTGCTACGGGAAATTCCATCACGGCGCCCGCCGCTACTACAGGAAATCCAGCCACGGGCACGCCGGCCATCCCTCCCCGTCCCACCTCGTTGAACTCGGCCGTGAATCAGAACGCGGCGGCCTACAGCGGCACACCATACAATCAACCTGCACCTTATAACCCGTACTCATCCCCCTACAATAGATATGGAGGAGGTGGTATGTACGGCGGTATGGGTGGCATGGGCGGTTACGGCGGTTACGGTAGCATGATGGGTGGCATGGGTGGCATGGGCGGCATGTACGGCGGCATGCCTGGAATGATGCAAAACGATCCGAACAACAACAGTCTGACCAGTCGCTTCAGCAATAACACCCAAGCGACTTTCCAGATGTTGGAGGGTATCGTTGGTGCCTTTGGTGGCTTTGCACAGATGCTGGAGAGCACCTACATGGCTACCCACTCGAGCTTCTTTGGTAAGTGAAGGTGGTTTGAAATGAGAAGACGGACTGCTAATAAATCAATAGCTATGGTATCCGTAGCCGAGCAATTCGGCAATCTTCGCGACACCCTAGGCTCAGTCCTAGGTATCTTCACCGTGATGCGATGGTTGAGAACCCTATTCGCAAAACTGACTGGCCGACCACCCCCGGTCGACGCCATGGCCCTCACTCCAGCAGCCTTCGCCCGCTTCGAGGGTCGACAAGCACCAGCCGGTGCCAATGGACCTTCGGGTCAACCCAAGCCCAGCAAGAAACCCCTCATCTTCTTCCTTCTTGCAGCTTTCGGTCTCCCGTATCTTCTGAGCAAGGCAATCAAAGCCCTTTCCGCATCTGCCGAGGAGGAAGAGCGTCAACGTCTCGCGGTTTCCGGTCAGAACGCGTCCATGGACCCCAACAAGCTCGAATTCTGTCGCGTCTTGTACGATTTCACACCCGAGACTGGCAATGCCACCCAAGGTGTCGATCTCGCTGTCAAGAAGGGAGACTTCATCGCAGTACTGAGCAAGAGCGATCCTCTGGGCAATCCGAGCGAGTGGTGGCGTTGCAGAGCTAGGGATGGTCGTCTCGGATATCTACCTTCTACCTTCTTGGAAGTGGCCAAGAAACCAGGCCAACCTATCGCTGCTATCAAGGCTGCCCCGACCGAGCCAGCTCCAGTGTCCAGCAATCCGAACGTTCAGCCCCCGCCAGTTTCCGGCAAAGCAGGAGATATTTCCGCCGAAAGCTTCCAGAAGTCACAGTTCTACTCCTAGGGCGATAGACCTCTGATGAATGGACAAGCAAGTCGGGAAGCGATTGACAAAGCAAGTCGGGAAGCGTATGTCAATGCAATCCAGGAAGCAAAGGACAAAGCAATGCGGGAAGCGAATGACAAAATGCGGGAAGAGAATGACAAAATGCGGGAAGCGAAGGCCAAAGCAATGCGGGAAGTGAACGACGAAGCAAAGCGGCAAGCGGTCGACCGATTCAGACAACAATTCCACCCATCTGATGCCCAGAACTTCAAATTCCTTCAAGGACCGGCACCGGGTGAAGATTGCGCGGTAGGGATGCCATCCGCCCCTAACCGCGGGCAGGGTCGAGCTGCCATGGGAGCTACTTCGAGGGCCCCTAACCGCGGCCAGAGTCGAGCTACCATGGGAGTTACTTCGAAGTGCCCCCCCGGCGGTGGTCTTACCTACACAGACAAGCAAGGGAAGGAACAATACCATGCCTCGAAGGTTCTTCGTTTCTCGAACGTAAAGGACGTTCCGATCGGGATAAAGCCAAAGCCCCAAGACACAAAGAAATACGACGCCCTGCAACCCTATGTAGACGAGATAGCATGGCACAAATCTATCTGGGACTATACGATGGGACCCCGCGCCTCCCCCATCCCCCGTAAATACCCCCCTAAAGATTGAATGATACCTTAGGTATCTAGTCAACCTCACCCCTCGGCAGATTCACCTGCGTCGTCGGCTTCGTCGGCGCTACATACGTCACCTGAGGCTACAAGATTTTCTTCACGAGTCATACTAGGCGTTAGGATAGGTATCGATGGCATTTGCTGGCATAAAAAGGCGAAAGGAGTTGATGACCAGAAGGTCTAGGAGGGGAGGCCTTTTACAGTAGGGGAGGAAGAATCATACGCCTAATCGGTCGGATTTGCCAGGAGGGGGGATGTCTACAAACCTCCTTTTTCATCGGATTCTTTTTAAGCAGGCATAGGAGGTTCACTGTGCTTGCAAAAGGGAAGGAAAGGGCAGGGATTTGACCAAGTAGTCATTAAAAGAAATGATTTCACAAAAAACATGCGTGCAAGACAATTGTATGTGACCTGATGATTTGACTTGCTCTGAGTTTTGACACATCTAAGCATCCTATATGAGATCGGTCATAGCTCATAAATGTGATCTCATACGCAAACACCGCTAGTGCTGAATATAGTTCGTCTAACAGCAACGATGAGAATTTACCTCTGATCCGCACTCTATCTTACCTTTGGCTATCCTGCAGAGGAGACAAGCATATAAGCAAACGTACTCTGTGCTTCTCTCAGCGTAAGGAACGGGTAGACATCATGGACAAGCAATGGCCGCGCTGGTTCGGTCTAGCGACAAGCATCATTACATGTATCGTTAGGCGCTAGGGTTCGACTCCCTAGGCGGCCAACTTTTTCTCCTTTTTCTTTCGTACCTAGTTTTTGTGTTTTGTTGTTTTCTACTTCACGTAGTTGTTGACTGTTGTGATGGACATTACAGGACACTTGTACTTTTAGTGGGCGAAGATGGGCTCTACCAAGCTGCGCTATCATCATTCTATCATTCTATCATTCTATCATATTATCATTCTATCATTCATTCATTCATCCAACGTTGCAAGTCAAGTAAGCAGCCAGTACATAATTAATTGTATGGTCAACTTTGATTTAGATTACTACATGTATATCTGTACCTATGTAAGTACCTGGGTAAGTTAATGCGTGAGCATTCCCCGGCGAATCTTGGATACTACTCTGATATCTATGGCAAAACATCAATCATATCCCGTCATCAGCCATAAAAAAAATAAAAAAAATAAAGCTAGCTAGCCGCCATGCCGTGAGCTACTACAATCTCTGCGGTTCCAGCTCCCCTCGGCCGAAAGAAACAGAAACAACAAACTAGGTAGGTAGGTAGCCAGCGAGCGGAGCCGCAGCGTGGTAAAGCAAGCTGATGAAGTATGTAAGTGTTCCAAGTCAAACGCGGGCGCCTCCCCCCCTCCACCGAACCGATGCAGAATATCCTCGTGTGCATATATGTCTGACAAAAGTGGTGCTCTCTCGCTATTTGCTGCCGAAGTTCGCCGGTGGGAAACCAAACCAACCCAAATATGGACAACTCCCTAACTCCGCGAAAATAAAAGCAAGTCTATATCAAAATGTGGTTCCCAAATTCCGAACTGTGCTCCCTACGTCGAACCGACGACGTAGATGCTGTGATGTGATGATGATGAGAAGAAGAAAAAACGAAGACGTAACAACTCCCAAACTTTTTGGAATGATGATGATGATGATATCTGCCCAAGTTCGACACCAAAGAGAAAAAGCCTTCCCGCACCCGAGACCTCAAATGGGAAGCCAAACGCCTTGCATGATAAAACGTGAAGCGAATTGCGAGCCAATTATGGTATAGGGGATAAGTTTAAGTAACTGTGATGTCCTCCGAAAAAAAATCCAGATGCTGTCGTGCTTGAAACTATCACGCCGGTGCAGCTTCGGCGTACGATGGGGTATGAATTGCGACCAGCTGCTCTATCCGGGGAATGAGCTCGGGCATGCGAAACGGTTTCGAGATGACGTCGTCCTACGTAGTCCAGTTAACATTATCATCGTTCATCATATGCAGCGGCTACAATGACTTACAACTCCTGCGGCCTTGGCGTTTTCGATTTGCTCAGGCCGAGCATACGCCGTGACGGCGATGATGGGAATGTGGCTGACGATCGTGCCGTTTTTCTCGAGTTCCCGAATCTTGCGAGCACATGTCATGCCGTCCATCACCGGCATTTCAAGATCCATTAATATGACCGATATATCATCCCCGGACTCTTCCTTTCCGATCCAATACCGCGATTGTTGCAACACCTCCAGGGCTTCGCCTCCGTGATTGGCCACCTTGGTGCTATTCCCCACATTGCGAAGCGACCTCTGAAGCACCTTCTGATTTACGAGGTTGTCCTCGACGATAAGCACGTCGAACAAGCGACGGCCATCTTCCGAATACCGCGGCTTAGAAGCCATGTTCTTAGCAGAACGGCTCATCAGCTCTTGCTGAGCGTTCTTCGGCTGCCGTGTCTCAATGGTAGTAGAGGACCCCGGTGCACGTGTAAGAGGCGGAGCAGTCGGTAGAACGTGTACGTCGGGCGATGGGCCGTCCGCCTTCCTGCTCTGGATGTAGAAAGAGAAGGTACTGCCCATGCCCTTCTGAGAGCTGACCCCGATTTGTCCGCCTTGCAACTCGGTTAGTATTCTAGAGATAAATAGGCCTAAGCCCGAACCACCATATTGAACATGGGTTCTGGGAGTAGCTTGAGAAAATCGTTGGAATAACAGCTTCCGCTCGTGTTCATCCAGGCCTCTACCAGTGTCCTGAACGGAGAAATGAAGATTGATCTTCTCCCCCTTACCCCAATCACCATGATCAGTAAGGTCGCCCTTGTCGGCGCGGTCGCTAGGGAAATATTCAATGCCAGTGTCGGTTTTCTCCGATACCTTCTTAGAAGCATCCAAAGTCACGACGATCGCTCGTGTAGGACGCGATTGCGTGAACTTGATAGCATTGGTCATCAGGTTAATCAAGACCTGCAGGAGTCGTGAGGGATCAAGCTTGACCCAATCGACACCCATGTCGATATAGCGATTTTTGACTAGAAACTTCATTTCGATACCGTTCGTGTTCATCTCGCTCTCGAACATCTTGAGGACACGCTGCACGACGCTCAGCGGTTGCACGTTGACCGGAGTCACGAGCAGTAGTTGGGAGTCCAGCTTGGAAAGTGTCAGGATATCGTCGACGATCCGCTTCTGATGACTTGCGCAAAGGGTTATGGTATTTGCCGCTTCTATGCAGCCCTCGATCGCAAGCCTTAGGTTCTCGCCCTGTACGTCGTTCTCGGTCGACGGCTTCATGTTTGCTAGAGTTCCGGAGATTTCGTCTGCGCATTGGAGTATCGCACTAAGGGGGTTACGCATTTCGTGACTGGTGATATCGATGAAGTTCTCTTGCTGTCGCTTAAGCTCGACCGCCTCCTCTCGTCGTTGCATTTGAATCTGCTCGGCTAACTTCTGTTGTGATATGTTCGTGATACACCCGAAGATTCCCTTGATGCCACCATTTTCACCCTTCTCTGGATACGCGCTCATCAGCACCCAAGTATCTATCACATTTTCCCCTTCGTGGCGGGAGCATTTGAATCTGAACTCGTGGGTAATCGCAACCTTATCTGTAAGCAAGTAGTGCCACACCGTTTGTAAAGCAGGCCGGTCCTCGTTTTTGACGCTCTCCATCCACGAATTGATGCTCCGCGACCTGTTGTGTCTTGATATGTCCCACCACATATCGTTACAGTAAGTGATGTGGCCTAGGTGATTAGCGATGAACATCCCCACAGGGGCGAACTCGGCCATTCTAGTAAACTTCAGTTCGCTCTCTTGCACTTCTTGGGTCCTTAAGTGCAATTGCTTTGTCAACTCTTGACGATCTGCCGCGGCCATCTGCGCTGCCTTTTGACCACGACGTATTTCCTCTTCGAACAAAACGACTGACGCTAGCGATGTCGCTAGTTGCCGCGATAATAGGTTGATGAATAATTGATAGTCTGGGTCATATGGTCGTCTTGGGTTGACGCCCATCACGATGAAACCAACTACGCTCTCGCTACCCGTAGTTGGATGGACCGGGAATATCACGATAGATTTACATGGATCGCCCGGTCCCCTCCAAGCCAATCCATCCATAAGACCATCAGGGAGCGACCCATCCTGTGCAGATAAGATCACTGGCGATCCAGCCATCGACATCGATTCCCGCATATATGGAGCAAATCCATCATGGCTTGTTCTTAGGTCTAAGGACTCGACCAGCAGATTATGACCTTGGGGTACGCCGAGAGAAGCCTCAAGTTGCAACAGAGGCGGGTTTACCCAGCTACCTGAATGCATCGATGACACGTCACTCTCCGACTCCTCGGTAACTGAATAGACTAAATTGAAAGGCACGTCATCCTCGTTGTATTCCAGCCCCTTATTGACCTGGCTCCAGAAACTCTTCACGTCGCGAGCTAGGGCAGTCTTCTCTCCCACTTCGCGCAATGTCAGCATTCTCCTTTCCGCGATCTTTCGCCTAGTGTTATCGAACGCAGGGTTGAAGAGGCCGACCACGGAGCCGTCATTGCCGACGAGCGGTACGATCGACCACGAAAAGAACGTTTCCTCGTCGAAATCGTGTCGCCGTAGAATCAGGCGGTCGTCATTCTTCAACGTTGCTTGGCCGGAATTCCACGCACTTTCCAAGATGGGTGCTAACTCGGGCCATATCTCACCCCAAGCCTCCTTATAGCTCTGACCCATGAGTTTCGGATGTTTCGCACCGGCCAAGGCAACATATGCTTCGTTATAAATCGTGGTGAGATCCGAACCCCAATACATCGCTGTGGGATTAGGACTGCCCATGACCAGATTGGCCATAGCGCGTAATTCTGGACACCAATGTTCAATAGGCCCGAGCGGCGTATTTGCCCAGTCTGCCGAGCGAGCAAACCGTATGTGGTCCGGAAGATCATCGTTAATAGGTATTCGAGTCCAATCGAACGAAGGTTGTGACACAGCTGGCGGAATAACCTCCGGCGTGGGACCGACATCTCGGTGTATTGACATAATATCTGTGGCATCGCTACCTAGCTCTGGCAGGACTTGTTCATCAGTGTCAATTTCAGGGGGCTCGGCACTGCCAAAGTAATCCCGATCGGGTAACACGATATCGCTCGGCGTCTTGGGTGCAGCACTAGGCGTCCCGTCACGAGCCATCCGCGAGTCAACACTGGCTTCTCGATCTAATAATGGTTCTGGCGAAGTACGCGGTATCGAAGCCGCACTCATGTTTGCACTGACGAACCGGAAACGATTCTTGAGAGTTGAACAAGTCCAGTCAAATCCGCTATAGTGAAAGGAGGGTAAGAAGACATCGAGTCCATCAGCATTACCACCTCCCGTTTTCACCCACACCTTGAAGTTGGAAAACTCATCCCGCGCTTCCGCATTATCCCCGAACTCTCCGGACAACATGTGACGAATGGAATCGGAAACTTGCAGCGCCGGATTTGCATAAAGAATTGGGAAAGGCTCAGGACTGCTGGTGATCGGGCTCAAGCTATCCACGATAAAAGTTGGCCTATCGTCGCGCTCTAACAATTCGAGAACACCAATGCCTTGCAAAGCTTGCAGTCCCGGCGTAGAGGCCGTCGACTCGGGACTCTTCGAAATGTTCATATCGATTGAGGGCCAACCACTTGGCGTACCAGAGGACCTCGCAGGACTCGCGGAGCTCACCGTGCCCCTCGCCAGCTTCAAAGTCGTCACCTCCGCACCATCCCGCACACTCCTTAGCATCGTTGCTCCCTCAGATCCAGAGAAGCTGGGTGGCCTAGCAATAAGCGGCCGATGCTTATGAGAGAAGAACAGCGGAGACGTAAGGCCGTCGGTGAGCTTTGGCGGGAACGTAGGCCTGTTGAAGTGGCTGAGGTCAATTTTACGCGGTGGTGTAAGTCGAGTGCGTGGTTTCTTAAGCGCACGGCGGCTGGCTACTGGGCCATCCGATTCGTTGTCTGATAACCTCTTCCCACTCTGGACCGACGTAGCGTAATGCGACTGTTGCACTACGGTGTTGTTTGCCCTGTTCGCCCTCGGTCTCGTGCTTGGCTCGTTCGGCGACCGCACGGTTGAATCCCCAATAACCGATCGCTGAGTAAGTTGCGCCGCAGGCGTCAAACCATAATGTCCAGCTCCCGTCGAATACTCCTCTATAATACGGTTGACAGGCCCGGCAGCAGCGTCATTAGTGTGGTAGTGGCGTTGCCGCACCGCTGCTGCTCGTGCAAAGGGACGGGAGGCGGCGGCAGCGGAGGAAGAAGCAGCTTCGGAGTAGCTGCTATCTTGGAGGACGAATGTTGAGTGGGTGCCTTGGATGGTTGGGAGGTGAGGCTTGTCTGAATTGTTTGGACAAGTCATGAAGGAATATGTCCTCTTAGTAATATGATGCCGTCAAGCTCCTCACCCGAGTATCGACCCGAATTACCTACTAGCAACAATTGGAAGGTGGGGAACCGTCGGGCTATGGCCATTGATGGCGTAGGCCCGCAAACGACGACGAGTATGGAAACTGTGGCGAGGACGAGTGTGTAGGATATAAATGTGGATATGGGGAATCGAGTACGGTGGTCCTCATAAAGCAAGTAAGAATCCCCCCAAATATTTCCAGACCAGAAAGTTTATAAGAAGGCTTATAGTCAATACGAGAGATTTCACCCCGTTCCGAGCTCCTAATTCCCTTCTACCTGACAAAGTGCTAAGATCGTCCCCTCCGCAAAAACTACTGTGGTTGTTATTGGGGTAGTGTATGAGGGGAAGAGGAGGATAGGACAACAAGATGGGAAAAAGGACGACGATAGACAAGAGCAGACACAGCGGTTTAACGAGTATAAGCCCTGGCCACTGCACAAGGCAAGGCAAAATTGCGGTAGGACTAGACTGGGTGCGTGGTTTAGGTAGTTGGCCGCCTATGGGGACCTTATGCCTACATGCACTGATATTGATAGGGATGGATCTATCGACAGGGTTGAGTACTGAGTGGGCTGATACCTTCAATAGGTAAGAGGCAATTAATCGTGTAAAACGAAGCTAAAGTGTGTTTATAAAGTCGTTTGAGTACCTAGTACATATGTATGAAGTAATAATAGGTCTGTTCGGTAGGGTAGTAGTATGAGAATGAATTATGTGGACTGCTAAATGGGTGGACGATGGAAAAGAAGTTTTGTTAGTCAAATCTGGTTATTGGTATTGGGGGAAAAAAAAGTCTTGGTTTGAAGTAAAACATTCGCGTGAGAGAAGTACCGTAGAATACAGTTCCGAAAGAAATTGGGATTGCAAGGGTCTAATTGATTTTCACGTTCCAGACCCTCTAGTAGACTTCGCAACTCCAGGCGTTCGGGTAACGATTTGGGGAAAGTATCACTGATGATCCTATTAGCATACAGGGGGGTGGAGCTTGTTGATCACTTAAACTAAACTAGGCTGCCACCGAGGGATTCCGTGCAGCGCAGGCAGTGGCTCGTGGTAGGGAAGACGCAGCACTGTATGTGCCGTATTATATTGCAAGGTTTGGAGTCCAGCACGATTCCCTAAGTGCCTCATGTAGCTCGTTATCAACTTCAAGCTATATATGTATATCTATTACGTACTTGGATTGGTATGTAGATGAAGAGTGTAAATATTGATGTTTGGAATATACCTTGGATATGTATGTCATATGGCAAGTAAGGTAATAAGAAAAACTGTACTACCCATAATCAAGTTGATCACTGACATCTTAGACTCTTAGGAAAGGCAAACTACCTACCTATGGATGGAAATGTGTAAGTGGCATTATTGGTGAACACATACCGAACAATCACCTATAAGAACCGATGCCACCGAACATTCATCAGGGCTCACGTCGTACAGCATAACCGAACCGAGGCGAGAACTTCTAGGCAATACGACTCTTACAAGATGTGTTACGCAATATTGTTGGAAGACACGACCTTTGCGTTACCAGACGTAGGCGGCACCTCTTAGACACGCACTTCAGAAGCAGGGCAATATGTACCTAGGTGTGAAGGAGGGAACACGTACGACACTATCGCCCGGTCCTGCATCTATGATCCAACATTCTATGCAACATTCTATGTAGGTCAGAGAGCTGAATGACAACACATTTCCCCACATAGGTCGGGATAGATTACACAAGCAGTGCAATGGCAATGACTGGAAAACGATGGACATCTCAAATCGGCAATGCAGTAAGCGGGATCCTCGAATTTGGCAATGGAAAAGAAAGAATTAGGTCGTACAGGATCTTGACGGGACTCGCCTCGTTTGCACCACGTAGATCAAGTAGGCTATGTATCTAGGTAGGTAGGCGGGTAGGCAGGTACATACATAGTGTATCATTAGTATATCATAGTTCATCCATTCTTTTCTAATGATCTACTTACTAGTCAGTTTAGTTGCCAACTTAAAGCTAGCACTACGGCATAGATATCCGTCCGTTGTCATGACTTGACTGACAAGAGTCTAAAGCTATAATTTACCGAGGCGCCGAAACTCGTTGAATTTCGGCCAACCTAATCCTACATACATAATACAAGCTCAAGTAATAAGTTAAAGACCATTATCGGAATAATGTCCATACCTGTAGTTGACGCGTAGACAGCCTCACACCGCCATGCTCCAAACCGGGGGAATATGCACATGCATCCTCTACTTTCACATGGATTGCATGGATTAAAGAACATTTATGCTATGACCATAGGTGATACCTATCTCTCTACCTTATCCTCTACGTCGAGCATGATTCAATACCCATGCATCGTCGTCGTATTTACGATTATCTGAGCTTTGAGCTGCTTTAGATCGCTCTCCGCAACATGGATACATTGTCTTAGCACTCCCCGCCTGTATGTCGGTATTTTCCAGGTCAGCATGGAGGGGTTGGATATTTGATGTACCGACCAAGGCGGCTGCGTGGTCGGTACCCGTAGATGTAACTTTCCGTAATGTACACATATCTCTTCACCTGGAACTTGGTAATAATGGCATCCACTACTCCATCCATTACAACTACATATTACATCCATTACGGTATGTGCCTACATATAATGGAGTTGCACCCCCCAGAGCCCCATGGTTTTGCTTACATTAGCAGCCTTAATCGCAACGTGATGGGAAGTACTGGAAGTGGAAAGCAACCTCGGTGGGTACATGTATCCATTCATCTTTTTTTATGTACTCTTCGAAACCCATGAAACCAATCCGTCAGGTCCCTTCGCCTTACGTGGATTTTTATTAAGCACAAGCTTCCCAAATCCACGTGCTCGTGTCCGTGCCCCCAGTGATATCTCGCATTGACAAACGTGTTCTGATCAATCCTGATCCAGATCGTCAATGCTTCTTCGAAATCTGTATTTCCACGGAGAGCCAGGAAAGATCTTGAGCATAACCGTACGGAGTATTTCCCCTGATGAAGCATGCAACTTGGATGCAGCCCGCCTTCCTACGTTGTGAGCAATCAGCATTTGAGCCATGTGGATCTAGGAGTCTAGACCAGTCTGATGCACAAAAAGACGCGAGCCCGGCGACTGGTTAGAGAGCCTGTTACGCAAGTCACGAGCCTGGAAACGCACTCTCACCACCAAGCTTATTTGCTGACCGACAACGATCGACGATCGTTGATTATGTCGGCTTATTGTCGGAGAGGCTTGCTGGGCCAAGTATGAAAAAGCGCTGGTTATGATATATGTGAGCATCCTAATCCGGGATTATCCTTTCAATTATCAGCGCCACCAGCCAGCCATCGTGGCGGGTCTTGTCGGAGACATAAGTCACGATGCCGGTCTCCTTGCATGGAGGCTCTAGTCCTGGAACAGTCTTCGTTTGACAAGTTCATTTCATTATTTTTCTTCTTCTCATTTCACTATCGTGGTTGATTTTATCGCCGGTAGCCTTTTTACATATTAGTCAACGCATACTTGATGACAAGTGCGCATTTTCTCATTATTCTTCTTCCCTTTGCACTGACTCTAGACTTACTCTCAGGCATCCAAAGTTGATATCCTATTCGAAGTAAAATTTTCCTGGTTCAATAGGCAATAGGGTAGTATCTCGGCCCCTTGTCGCGACCTGAGCTGTCTGGCACACCAACTACGATAACTCATAAGTGGTCATGAAAAAATCGTCTTTCATGGAAGATGCCGAGGGTTTTTATTTTTATTGCGTTCATAAGTGCAATACATACCTATTGACAGATATTGTCATTGAGCCTTGTTGCGATCCTTTTCTCATAGCCAGGGGCAAGTGCCAGCTGTTTGCATCATATCCTGTGCAGCGCAATATGTCTTCACTACGTCAAGACACCTCGCCAGATATAGAAAACTGACAATCATACGGTAACATGGGCGCATTAGGTATGTTCGATAAAGATATATATACCTACATATTTGTCAGCTTGGGGCAGCGAGAAGATAGGCAGACAATCGACCATTCGACCATTTTGGCCCCTAATTGGGGTTTTGGGGGCCGTTTGTTCGTCAATCAGAACTGTCAGAAAAGAACGGGATCGGTCACCAAGATCCGGGAGGGAGGATTCTAGGGGTACAGACCAATAGGATCCCGGTTGTTGGATGCATGTCCCGTTCAGCGCCTTGCTCAGCGATTGGCTCGTCTAGGAGGTGGTTGGTGCAGTGGCCGGCCAATCCCGCTGCGGCACACGATTCCTGCCCAGAGGTGAGCCGGGGCGAAGCGCCCACTCGCAAACCACAAGCCGGCGCTTACACTACTCGACATAGCTACCGCCTCCTCTCATTGGCCCCCGCTAGGCGTACACACATATCACCTTGCACACTTGTGATTGACCTGCAGCCGCCCTCCCGGCACCGTTTGGCTGTTGGCGCCAGCTCTCTTAAAAATGACCGACCGCCAACTCCTCTCAATCTCGAACTCCTTCGCGAGTTTCGACGTAAGCTTTCATCATTTCAAGCCTCGAGGTCCATCTCCTACGACGATAAAATTCGCCATCGTAAGCATTCCAATGTGAAGTACTGCTCGATTAGCTGGCTTCCAGCGATTGTGAATATCCGCCAGCCTGGAGAAATCCGCGCATTTTAGCCGACTTGCGTGCGTAAACTAGGCGACTTCATCTGGCCTCGGGAAGTTAGACGCTCTTAAACTTGCAGCTGCAGCTGAAAGATCCTTCGTGGCGCAGATTGTTTCACTATGGTCTATAAACTTTTGCGCCGACAATGGAGGTCGACGCGAGCCATGTACTTCACGATGATGGCAGAGTTGGGGGGTACCGTAGCGGTGTTGGTTATGTTCGGCATTGCTCAACCAGATCTGTACCGAACCAAGTTATGGCGAGCAGGCCACGAATTAGGCTTCAACTCGAGCCCGGACGTTATTCTTTACTCATACGCCAACTATGAGCCATACCCGAACCTGCCTTTCGTGTGGTCACAAACGTAGGTGATAACGAGGCTCTGACTTCCCCATCCAAGCAGAAGGCTGACCGTGCATGAAGAATAACCGACTTCAATGTCGCCATATCCGTTCTTAGTCTATTCCTCCTCCTTACGAAACTTATCGCGTTTATCATGCACGTCTGGTACCCTATTATAGCATTGTTTATCAACCTCTCTCTTACGATACTCTATATCGTGAGCATATACGGACAGGCGGGCCCAGACTATCTCGACCCAGCCTACCCCAGCCCGGTTGCCTGGTATATCGCCAAGTCCTGCGATGTGGCAGCAAATACGAGCGTGCAAGGCAATTGCAAGCTAGCAAAGGGCGCCTTTGCAGCCACGTGCATCATGTTGTAAGCCGACACCGACGAACTCTCAAGCTGCAAAAGCTCGCTTATGCTAACATCGTGATAGCGGTATTTATTTGGTAAACATGGGCCTGATCATTTGGGCTCTGCTGCCAAATCCGGCCAATGACAAAGTCGATGACGACGACGACGACGATGACTCCTCGCCGACCGCCTTGAAGAAGGGTGGCAATTGGCCGATGCACAGCATTCCTCCAACGCCGAGGACGGGTGCTATGCCATATACGCCACGAACGATGGCATTCAACACGCTCGAGAGAAAGGCTCCTACGCGGAATCAGTACGCATGAGAAACTGCAACCTACTCCTAAGGACAAGGACAGGCTTGCTGCGAAGGACGCGGGATAAGCCCCACCGCGCTTCGAATGAAAAAGGTGGCTTTCTTATCTCGCGCTGGCAGCGGATATTGTTGTAATAGGATATCTTTCCACACGAAGTCAGTTCGTCCGTCATTCGTTGGAAAGGAGGGGAGTTCTGCGGCACGCATTTTATAGGGCTCGTAATTGGACGGTTGTATGGTTCCATGGTTGGGCGAATGCGAGTTGGGCTTAGCTAAGGGCACTTGGGGATATGATAGGTTGCCCGGGTGCCTGCGAAGCGGATTGATGGGATGATACCACGTTCGAAGGAGAAAGGGGGGAGCAGACCCCTTTCCCTGAGTGTACACTATAGGGTCTTGTAATCCGAGACCTTTCTCTTTTGCTCTTCCATCTATCGATGTCTAGCGTTTTTCTATCACGAGAATCTACGACCATCGCAATATTTCTTCGCTTGTCCCTTCTATTAACAACGTGATTGTGACAGTCGTAGTGCGGCATTACCTCCAAGCGTTACATTTCCGGTGCGATGTGACATCTGGATGTGATTCTGGAACATGCAGGCCGACGTATGAGGCGGTATCCGAAAGTCTCGCGTCGAGGCCCTTCGGAAGGATTCCGGCGCATATGTATGCCTGATTGATTGGCATTGCAGGCACAGCATCACTCGGTTCGCTCGGCTTGGATGGAGGTTTGCGTCGTCTGCCAGACGAACTATCAGATCATCACGGACAGGGCTATTTCGCTCTCCCTGTCTATTTTCAGTCGAACCCCTATTCGTATCAACGAAATTTTTATAACCCTCAGGACTTGTTCTATGTACATTGCATATGTTACTCTGTACGTCAGCTCCCACGTATCAGCACGCGTCATGTTTTCCAGGCAGCGGCATTAACGGCCTCTCGTCCAATTAAGACCACCTCTCGAAATCCAAAATCACAGCCTGCGAATCCGGGACGTCGACCTCGATGCCCCCATCCACGATCCTGACGAGCTCGCCCGCCGTCACGTTATCTAAGCGTACGGGGCGGCCCTGATCAAGGTCGTAATTGTAGCTCCAGCCATCCCACGCAATACCGGTGATGGCATCGCTGCCATTAGCATAGAGCCGCTGGATCGTCGCCGCCGGCGCGGTGGACACCACATCCGTGAACCGGTACGTCTGATTTGGCCTAGGCTCCGGGTTCAGCTCCGGCCCAGTCCCGTTGAGCGTGTAATTGTACTCGCGCAGGTTCAGCACCAGGATCCGGGCCAATGCGCCCTGCGCACTATACGCGGCGTACGCTACGTCCGTCTCGGCGCTCGCATCACTCCCCAGCTCTAGCTGCGCTATGCTCGTCCCACTGGGCCCTACAAATGCAGCCGCGGCTACGTTGCCATAGTACGGCGCCTTGGTGCCCACGGTTGTCTTGTTCGTCTCCACCGGTTGCCACGAGGCGTACCGGTAGTCAGTTCCCATGTGGAAGTGCACGCGGCCGATACCCACCGCGGCGCAGTACACGGCGAAATCCACAGCCCACAGCGCGGCGCCGAAGGAGTTCGAGAGCCCCGGGCGGCCTTGTCGGTACAGGGAGTTGGTCTCGCCGAGGATGTACGGGATGCCGGGGGTGATGGTGCGGTTCTCGGCGACGTGGGCGGCGGCGCTGAGCGCGGTGTTGGTGTGGTTCATGAGCGTGCCTTGGAGCGTGACGCCGAGGGACTCGGCGCCCGATATGTAACTATTTAGGCGTTAGTCAGTTATGGGAGGAGGTTCAAGCACAGGGATAAGGGTAAATGGCAAGTGGGTGCGTACTTGTGGGAAGAAAAGAGTTTGATGTCCCCGTCCTCGTCGAGACCGTCGGTCCAAGTGCGCGGCGCCTTTAGGTGGGCGTCGGTGCCCCCGAACGACGGCGCTAGATAGCCGTACGTATCGTTGCCGAGGAGGTCTGGGCAGTTCTCCTGGAGCACGCCCCTGATGGCTCTCGTGCCATTTAGCCACTCTGCCACGTAATCCGATTCGTTGTAGTTAGACGCCCTAACCGGCCCCTGGGCGCTCGTTGCGAAGAGATCAGGTTCGTTGCCGTATTCCCACAGGTACAGCTTGTCTTTGCCAATGGCCTTGCAGGCTAGAGCGGCGGTCTCCAACAGCGTCTCCCATTGCCTGTCGTCGTGATTTCCGCCTAGGTTGAAGCCGTGAGAGAACTTGACGTCGGGCCATGTACTATATGACTCGAAATATGCCGGCCCAATCTCAATAGTGGTCGGATAGTCAGCAGATCGAGTGAGATTGTAAGTGCCGTTGAGGGCAATAGTCAATTCGGAGTTGTAGATGGCATAGTCCTGAGTGTTTCCTCCAACCCGTATGTACGGCTTAATCCCAGCTATGGATCCAATATTATCTAGTAAATTATTCGAAAAGTCGTTAGGAATCGACTTGTTGCCTATCAAAAATGTTAGCTTCTGAACTCATTATTATTTAACAGAACTTCATACCCGCGAAATCCGGAAACGACGCGAACTCGATCGAGTAGCTTATGAAGCCATCTAGGGGCTGGATGGCATTCGCAGAATTTGCAATACTGCTAACAGCGACTGATATAGGTTTTGCCATGACGAGGCTAGTTTGTGCCAGAAGCATTGCCAGACTATACATGACAGTCTATTGGCGGTCGATCCCTACTAGTGAATTGATGCAATCTGGGCACTGAGCTGTTGGGTCAAGCTCGAGCGTACCTTTCTTGGCTGAAGCTAGGAGTGGATATCGCGCAGCGTAGATCTGATTGTTTTTGTATGGTCTTCGTTATAGCCTATATTAGAGCTTATGTAGGGGTTTTCTCCTTTTTCTTCCTAATCCCAATTGCTACAGGTAGAAGCTTCGTATTGAGCATATAACGTAAGGCTAGAAGCCCGTTCACACCCAGATCCGACAGCCAACATGTATCGTCGGTGAAATATAACGACGAGGCCATCTCAATAACCAATGATAACTTCTTTAACCGTCAGGCGGCTGGAGTATCTCTTCCCGGTTCTATGTCAGATCGACACAGTTCACTTAATAAGCTGCCTTATTTAGATGAGAACTTGATTTGGAGATCGGTCCTCCTTGGAGTGCAGCATGCAATAAAGATGCGGGGAACGTGTAGGTCGTATTCCGAGGCATCGTAGCTAGGTTGCCATTCGTGGATTGAAGCTGGGAACTCGTCTCCGTTGAGGAGGATGACACCAGCACGTGGTGTAGTTTACCTATACCAAAGTCCTCTTTGGAGTGATCTTACCTAAGGGCTCCATTTCAAGACTTCTACATAAGACTTGATATCTTGTTGGCTGAAACTTGAATACCCAGTTAGATTTCGTTCCGAAGCAGAAAAAGAAGCATTGGCTATGAGTTTGTTTATGAGTAGCATCTTTTATTTTCAACAAGGCTATCAATGTCTACTATGTGAAGTAGTAAAACGAGGACAGGAGATGCTAACAGGTAGGTAAATGTCAGTGTTTGAAATGTTTGTTGAGTTATCGAGAAATATTCCGAAACTCTCATAATTCTGCTTTTATTTGAAATCAAGGCCAGCCACATAACTCAGAGATTTCTTTCTTGACTAACGAAAGATATTAAATGGCCTATCTCGCAACTATAATAAAAAATTATTAACTCTGGAGTTCTGAAGCCGGTCTTCTAGAGTTGAAGACGAGAGCTAGACTGCTAGAGTCGAGACTAGTGGATGGACCTGCTTAATTCGGATAGCTATCACAGGTGCTATCGTAGGTACCTACCTACCTACAGCAAGTACCCCACAGTGGGAGCTCTCTAGATTTAGTGCTATTTGGTGCCCCTCCTAAATGCTCTGGAATGGCCGATGTCGTCAGTCTTATCAAGCAGACGTCACTTTGGCGTATTGAACTGGGAAGCATTTAATTCGACACTTGTAGGTATCACGACAATTAGATCCTGGAGTAGTTACCGAGTAGCCCTTTGTTCCCACAGTTTACTCGGTATCTTTCAGTACCTCCATTTTTAACAGTCTATAATGAGTCTCTTAAGGAGTTTACAGAGGGGCGTAACCTCTTCATCCCGACTTGCCGTTAGATCAAACTTTCAAAGAACAAGTCTCCCACTTATAGCTTCGAGAATGGCGTCTAGTAGGGCTCCGAAAGTAAGCATTGGTAGAAAAAAAAAACTTCTGTCTAGCTGTGGCATTCCTACTCACATCGCGACTATCGCAATAGCTCAACGACCCCTCCTTATTCAAGACGGACGTCTGTTACGTAAACGGAGAATGGGTCAAGGCCGCGTCGGGCAAGACCTTCGAGGTACACGATCCCGCTACAGGCGAACTTATTGGAACAAGCCCCGAGTTCACTGGCAAAGACACCGAAAATGCGATCGCTGCAGCCGCCGCCGCATTCCCGAGCTTCCGGACGAAAACAGGTCGCGAGAAGGCCAAATTGCTTCGGAAGTGGTACGATCTGATGATAGAGAACGCGGACGACCTCGCGAAGTTGATTACGTGGGAGAATGGCAAACCCCTCGCGGATTCGAAGGGCGAGGTAAACTACGCTGCTAGTTTCTTCGAGTGGTTTAGCGAGGAGGCCCCCAGAGTATACGGCGACACGATACCGGCTACAGTACCCGGGAACAGAGTGGTGACTATCAGGCAGCCCG
Organism: Hypoxylon fuscum; assembly: GCA_022578945.1. Classification (NCBI taxonomy): domain Eukaryota; kingdom Fungi; phylum Ascomycota; class Sordariomycetes; order Xylariales; family Hypoxylaceae; genus Hypoxylon; species Hypoxylon fuscum. Next base: position 27,957 of record MU399898.1, on the reverse strand, counting down.
TCGGCGTCTGTGGACTAATCACACCATGGAATTTCCCTGCGGCTATGGTCACGCGCAAACTCGGACCCGCTCTAGCGGCTGGTTGCACGGTCGTCGTCAAGACACCGGGAGAGACACCGTTTACGGCGCTGGCCTTGGCTGAGCTCGCACACCGAGCGGGAATCCCGAAAGGCGTTGTCAACTTCGTGACGACCATGCAAAACACACCTGAGGTTGGAAAGACGCTGGCGACTCATCCTACCGTACGGAAAATTTCGTTCACAGGATCAACGAACGTGGGCAGGCTTCTTATGGAACAGGCGTCACCGACCTTGAAGGTCCTGTCTATGGAGCTAGGAGGCAATGCGCCGTTCATTGTGTTTGACGATGCCGATGTCGATGTGGCAGTTGCTGGTGCGATCGCCTCCAAATTCCGGTCTTCCGGACAGACATGCGTATGCGCCAACAGGATATACGTACAAGACGGCATCTACGACGAGTTTGCGAAGAAGTTTGTAGAGAAGGTCAAGGACTTCAAAGTCGGCAACGGGTTCGACGAAGGCATCACTCACGGACCTCTGATCCACGGCCGGGCTATCTCCAAGGTAGAAGCCCACATCAAGGATGCGGAAGAGAAGGGTGGCAAAGTTCTCATCGGAGGACAAAAGCTGCCCGACTTGGGATCCAACTTCTACCAGCCAACTGTGATTAGGGGCATGACGAAGGACATGGCCATCGCCGGCGAAGAGACGTTTGGACCTGTGGCCGGTCTATTCCCCTTCGCGACGGAGCAAGAGGTGGTCGATCTGGCCAACAATGCCGATGTGGGCCTCGCAGGCTATTTCTTCTCGCGAGATCTGGAGCGGATCACTAGAGTTGCTGAGACTTTGGAAGTAGGCATGGTGGGTGTCAACACCGGGCTGATCTCCGATACTGCCTCGCCGTTTGGCGGCGTTAAGCAGTCTGGATTCGGCAGGGAAGGATCTAAGTATGGCATCGAGGAATACATGAATATCAAGACGATAACGTACGGAGGCATGAACAAGCCATTGCAAAGCTAAGGGATATCTACGAGGTATATTGGCGATATTGGCGTTCGTGTTTAAAAAGGAAACAGGGCAGGCATGTCAGTATAAATACATAGATAATCAGAAATCAAATGCAAACCATTAATACCTTCGAACGATTCATAATTATTTCTTACGTTTTCACATGTGAGAAGGTAAAGGGGCACACTCCCCAGCTGAATACCTTCTTTTAATGCATAAACCCCGAAAACTCAATACCGCCAAAGCTTCGGAGAATAACGAATATTCTGATTCTTATCAAGTATCAAAAAATTCTAGATAGGGACCTCAAATAATAGTAGCTTCACATCACCCAACACACAACAATTGGGCCACCATGATACGGCAACCCTTCCAATCCGCCGTCGGCCGCGCAAGACCGGACTTTAGTCGAGTGGCAGACGGCATTTCCGCCTCGCTGCGGCAATTCTCCGTGTCCGCGCGGCGCTGCACCCCCGACAACAACGATGCCAACGACAGCAATAACGACGCCAACGCCAACGACCGGCTCCGATCCAGCAACCGCCAACGAGCCGAAGCCGCCGTCGAAGAGCTGCTCGCCAAAATGTCGTCCGGACCCACACCCGCCACGAGCTCGGGGTCCAGACCAACTCCCACATCCCAGCCTTCCGCACCCGCCAGAGCCCAGGGCCCCAATACGATCACCGTGAAAAGCCTGCCGCGCGGCGGCCTCGGCAGGCCCGGCGTGGACAATACTATATACCGGGACAACCCCGACGCCGACCGCAGCGCCGCCGCACCGAACATCATCCGAGGCGGTTTCCGCGGCCGCGGCGGCTTCCGAGGACGAGGCGGCAACGGCAACTTCGGCCCCTCGGGACGCGGCGGTGGCGGCGGCGGTATGCGACGAGGAGGCGCAGGCGGAGGAAGCCGGGACGACCGGCCCTGGCGCGCGCGGGGCTCCTCCTCCTCCGGCGGCCCACGAGGCCGCGGGCGCGGGCGCGGGCGGCGCCGCACCAGCGACGACGAAGACGGCGGCGCACGGGGGGACCGCAGGCGCGGCGAGCCGGGCGACGGCGACGCCATCGACGCGGACCCGGCCGTGCGAGCGTACCTGGACGCGCAGGAGACGGGGCACACGCGCGCCTTCGCCCCGTCGCTGACGCTGGCCTCGCTCGCGGGCTACGGGCCGGCGGTCGCGGCCGGCGACTCGCCGTTCGGCCAGACTGAGACCGTGCTGCGGCAGGCGCGCGTGCTAGGCGGCGGCCAGGCGTTCCACGCCGCGCACCTGGTGCACGCGGACGCGCTGCGGGCGGCGTGGCGCGACGGCGCGGGCGTGTTCGTGCCGCCGGGCGCGGACGAGGGCGAGCCCGCGCGCACGTGGACCGAGCAGGTGCTCGCGCGCATGGTGGACAAGAGCGGGCGGCCGTTCGCGGCGCCGCAGGAGGTCAAGGCCGCGGTGCTGGAGGACGCGCTGCTGGGCCGCTACGAGGGCCCGCGGTACGCGGACCCCGGCGATGCGCTGGGCACGGTGCGCGGCTACGTCAAGAGGGACGGCACGTGGAATGCGCGCGCGGAGCGGATGATCGAGGAGAAGGTCAAGAGCTTGCTCGGGGGGCAGGGGAGGCCGGCGGGTAAGGCTGGGGCTGGGGCTGGTGGTGCGGGACCGAATGCGAAGGCGTGAGGATAGTGAGTGAGACTGAGACGGAGCCCTGACTGAGATGGGAGAAGGTACAGACATGGTTCAAGATGGCTAGATTATGATTCTAGTTAGGGCCTTTTGTAACATCATCATCACCATTACGAGATGTGTGCAACGACGTCTAGGTAGTTACCCTAGGCCGTGTACATATACTACCACACATGCATGCTATGCACATCTCTACCACTTTACTCTGTGCCCCTTTTTGGCCTATTGTGAGTTTTCATGTTTCATTTTTCTTCACTACCGTTCTTTCGAACATTGTACCTAGTCCGAGTGATATCCGAGCTATCAGAGCTATACGACACCGTAGACGTAGACCAACTTGTCTCACTTAGTCTGAGCATCCTTCAGCGCCTCCTTCTCGGCGGCGTCGATCTCGGTCATCTTGGCCTTGATGATCTTGTCGAGCTCCGCATCCGCCTTCCTCTTCATGTCGGGGCCGAGCAGGCCCTCCTTCCGCCACGCCACGTGCTGCTTGTCCCTCCTATGCCGCACGCTGCGCACGCGGTCCCGCCAGTCCAGACACATGTCCTTGACGCGCTTGAGCAGGTCGTCGCGCTTCTCGGGCTCGATCTTGAGGGACAGCTCGAGCTCGTTGTCGGGGTCGCGCTGGGGCTGCTGGTTGAAGTCGGGCGAGGCCTGGACGGCGCTCAGGATGGGCTTGACGTAGGCCTCCTCGTGGGCGATGATGGATATGGTGCGCCCGCCCTGCGGGATCACCTGCGCCACCTCCCGCAGCGGGTACGTCAGCCCGGGCTTCTTGCGGTCCGGTTGCACGCGCAGGTTGCCCACCACGTCCGGGTTGAAGCGCCCGCCGCTCTTGAGCTTCTTCAGCGCCTCCCGGAAGTGCTCGTCGTGCGGCCCCATGCGCGACGCCACGTCCGCGAAGTCCAGCGGCTCCTCGGGGTTCGCCGGCGGGTGCTTGGGCCCGTTGTGGGCGTCGCTGCCGTTGGCGTCGCCGTCGCCGCCGCGGGACGTCGTGACGGCTTCCGCCAGCTGCGCGCGGATCTCTTGCTTCTTGCCCTTGATGTCGTTCCACCCGGGCTGCCGCAATTTGCCTTTACCCTTGTACGCTCGAGAGGTCGTGTGGAAGGGTCGGGGTGTGCTCGGGGCAGCAACAACAGGCTGGAGAAGACATGGCGGGGTGCTGTTATAGCTGTTTACTACGAGAGTCGGTCGAACTACGTCGTAGCTATTTGTTGTGTGAGAATAAGCCAATGGAGCTGATTATGGGGTTAATTGGAAAGACTAACACTTTTCTAAGCTCGTGACGAGCAAGGCCCGGTCGTAGGAGTGCTCTGGCAGCTGTGTTCCGCATATTTGGTTCATTCAATGCCAGAGCAATAAGCACTTGCTTGTTGCAGGTCTTGCAAGTTGCGTACATGCGTTAGCGTTAATGCAGCACCTGTTCGCCTTATTTTAAAGACTTCCCGATAACTTTTAAACATGTACTTGTAACAACCCATAAATCGCGCTTTGCGTTTAATTTAAGTGGATATCTTTTCATTAGTAATATTTTTATAATGAATATAACGCGTTATTTATATTATATAAGTTTTTTTTTTTTTTAATTATAATTTTTAATATATTTTAAAATTATTTAATAAAATAATAATAATTATTAAAAAAAAAATTAAATTTTTTTATATTAAATATATTTAAAAAATTTAATATTTAATTAATTATTTAATATATTATTAATTTATTTTTATAAATTAATATTATAATTTTTTAAATTTTAAATATTTTATTAATATATTTTTATAATTTTTTAATTTTAAAATAATTTTTTATTATTTAATATTATATTATATAAATTATTAAATTTTTTTTTAATTATTATTTTTATAATTAATTTAATTTTATTATTAATTTTAAAATAATTTTATAATTTTTAATAAATATTATATAAATTATTAAATTTTTTTTTAATTATTATTTTTATAATTAATTTAATTTTATTATTTTATTTAAATTTTTTATATTTAAAAAAAAATTTTATAAAAAATTTTAATTTTTTATTTTTAATAATAATATTTAATATAAATTTTAATTAAATATATTATATTTATTTTTTTATTATTTAATTTATTAATAATTTTTTATTAATTTATTAAATTTTTAAAATTTTTTAATTATATTATTATAAAAAAATATTTTAATTTAAAATTTATTTATATTAAATTTATTAAATTAATTTATAATAATATATTATAATTTTAATTTTATATTAAATTTATTAAATTTATTAAATTTTTTATAATAATATATATAATTATTTATTAAAATTTTTATATATAATTTTAATTAATTAAATAATTATTAAATAATTTAAAAAAAAATTATTAATTATATTTATTTATTTTATTATTTTTAATTTTTAATTTTTATTATTAAAATTTTATTAATTATAATTATATATAATTATTTTTATAATAAATTAAATAATTATTTATATATAATTAATTATTATTATTTTAAAATTTTTAAATTAAATTAAAAAAATAATAAAATATAAAATAAATTATAATTATAAATTAATAATATTTAATATAAAATAATTATAAATTAAATATTAAATATATTTAATTTATTTTTAAAATTAATATAAATTTTATTTTAAAATATATATTTAATTTATTTTAAAAATTTTTTAATTTATAATTTTTATATATAATTTTATTATATATTTAAATTATTTTTAAATTTATATAATTAATTATTAATATTAATTTAATAATTTTTATATAATATTTATTTATATAATATTAATTTAATATAATAAATTTATAAAATATTTTTATATTATATAAATATTTTATTAATTATTTTATAAATTTTTAAAAAAATTTAAATATTTAAAAAATTAATTATTTTTTATTTAAAATTATTTATAAATTAAATAAAATTATTTTAAATTAATTTATAAATTTATTTAATATTAAAATATTTAAATATAAATAATTAAAAAAAAAATATAATAATTTTTTTTAATTATTAAATAAAAAATTTTATTAATAATATAATTTAAATTAATATATTAAAAATTATAAAATTTAAATATAAAATTTTATTTTTTTAATTTTTTATTATAAATAAGTTTTTATTAAAAAAATTTATTTAAATTTTTAATTATAATTTTATTTTTATAAATTAAATAAAAAAATTTTTAATATTAAAATATTATTATTAAATTTTAATAAATTAATAATATTTAATAAAAAGTTTTTAAATTTAAAATTATTAATAATAAATTTATAATTATTTATTTTTATTTTATTTTTTATTTAATTTTTAAAATAATAAAAATAATATTTTTATTTATATTTAAAAATTAAAATTAAAAATTTATTTATTATAATTATTAAAAAATTTAAAAAAAATTAAACCTTAAATATATTTAATTTATTATATTTAATATAAAATTAAAAAATAATAAAATAATATTAAAAAAAAAATTTTTTATTATTAATATTATATAAAAAAATTATAAAATTTAAAAATTAATAAAAAATTTTTTAAATATAAAAAAAAATTTATTTAAATAATTATTAATTATAAAATATATATATTTATTTATATTTTATTAAATAATAAAATTTAAATATAAAAAAATAATTTAAAATATTATTATAATAATAAAAAAAATATAAATTATATAAAAATATTAAATAAATTTTATAATTAATTTTAATTTTAATTTTAAAATTAATAAATTTTAAAATAAATTTATAATTTATTAATAAATAAAAAAAATAATTTATTAATTTAAATAATTTTTTAAAATTATAAATTAAAATATATTATAATTTAAATTATTAAAAATATTTAAAATAATTTTAAAAAAAATAATTTTAATTTAATAAAATTTATAATATTTTTTAATTTATTTAATATAAATTTTAATAAAATTATTTAATTTATTAAAATTAATAATTAATTTAAATATTTAAAATAATAAAATTATTATTATAAATAAATTAAAAATATATAAAATAATAAATTATTTTTAAATTTTATTTAAATTTATAAAATATTTATTAAAGTTTTAATATAATAAAATATTTTAATTATAATAAATTTTATTTATAATATAATTAAATTTAATTAAAAATAATTTTTTTTTATTATTATAAATTATAATAAATATAATTTTTAATTATTTTATATATATTTTTTTTATTAAAAAATAAAATATAATAATAATTTATTTATATTTTAATATAATTATTTAATAAATTAAAAATTTTAAATATAATTAAAAATTTAAATATATAATTATAAATAATAATTTTATTAAATAAAAAATAATATATAAAAAATTTATATAATATATTTTTAATTTAAAAAATAAAATTATATATTTTTTTTATATTTATTATATTAAAAAATTTTTATTTAAATATTATAAAATTTATAAATTATTTATAAAAATATATATATATATATTAATTATAATATATATTTAAAAAATTTATTATAATTATATAAATTTTATTAATAAAATTATTAAAATTTATAATAATTTTAATAATAAAATAAATATTTATTATTTAATTATAATATATAATAAAAAGTTTTAAATATAAATTTATTATTATTAAATATGCGAATTTTTATTTTTTTAATATTTAATAATTAATTTTATTAAAATATAATATTTAAAATTTAAATTAAATAAAATAAAATAAATAATAATTATTTATAAAATATTATTTAATAAAATTATTTTAATTTAATATAAAAATTTTTTTTTTATTTAAAATAAAAAATAAAATTAATTAATTAAAAAAAAAAAATTTATTTTTAATTAAAAATTTTTTTAATTAAAGTTTTAAATATTTATTTTTTATTATTTAAATTATAATTAAAAATTAATTTTAATAAATAAAAAAAATATAAAAAAAAATAAATAAAATAATATTTTTTTATTATAAAAAAAAATTATAATTTTTAATTATAAAAATATTAATAATAATAATAAATTTTAAATTTTTATTTTTAAATTAAAAAAATTTTTATATATTAATATTTTTTATTATTTATATTTTTAATTTAAAAAATAATAAATATTTTATATATATATATTTTTTTATTAAATAATTTTTAATATATTTATTAAATAATATTTTATTTAATTTATTTATATATAAAAAAAAAAAAAATTTTAAAATTTATAAATAAATTAAAAAGTTTTTTAAAATAAAATTAATTTAAAATATAATTAATATATTTAAAAAAATTAAAATTAATTTTAAAAAAATTATTAATAAAATATAAAAAAAAATATATAAATATTATAATATTTTTTAATATATATTAATATTATTATTTAATTATAATTAAAAAATAAAAATATTAAAAATAAAAATATATTAATTATTAAAATTAATAAAAAAATTTAATATTATAAAAATTAATATAAAAATTAATAATATTTAATTTAAAAAAAATATAATTAAAAAAAAAATTAAAAATTTAATTAAATTATAAATAATTATTATTTATTATAAATTATAAATTTTATTATTTTATTTAAAAATATATAAAATTTATTTAATAATTTATATTAATTTAATTAAAATAATTTTAATTAATTATTTTATATATATACGGTTTTTTAAATTAATAAAAATATATTAATTTAAATTTTTTATAATTTTTATTTATTAATATTATATTTATAAAATAAATTTTTTTTTTATTATTAAATTATATTATTATTATTTTTAATTTATTTTATTATATATATTATTAATAATTAAATATATAATTATAAATTTTTAATAATTTTAATTTAATTAATTATTTATTAATTAAAAATATAAAATATTTTTTTAATATATTAATATTTATTATTTAAATTATTTTTATAATTTTAAATTATTATTAAATTTATATATTTTTAAAAATAATAATATTTTTTATATAATAATTTATTATATTTATTATATAATTATTAAAAATAAATAAACCATTAATAAAAAATTAAATAATTAATAAAATAAAAATATTTTTTTTTAATTATTAATTTAATATTTATTATTATATTTTTTAATAATATATTATATATAAAATAATATTAATTTTATATTTTAAATTATAAATATAATTAATATTTATTTATTTATATTAATTAATTAATTTTTATTTTTATTTATAAATAATAAATATTATTTTTTTATTTTAAATTTTAATTATTAAGTTTTTTTTTTAAAAATATTATTATTTTAAAATTTTTTTTTAAATAATATATTAAAAAATATATTAAATAATAAAAAAAATAAATTAAATAATAAAAAATTTTTTATAAATTAATTAAATTTTTTAAATTAATTAAATTTTATAAATTAATTAAGTTTTTTTTATTTTATTTATTATATAAAATTTTATTATATTATTAAATAAATTAATAAATTTAATATTATTTATATTTTTTTTTTAATTATTAAAATATAATTTAAATTAAATTTTATAAATAATTATATTAAATATAATTTAAAATATAATAATTTTTTTAATAATAATTTTAATTTTATATTTTTTTATTTAAATATTTATTATTTTTTAAATTATAATTATATAATTTTAATTTTAAAATTTAATTATTTATATAATTTAATTATTAAATAAATTAAATAAAAATATTTTTTAAATAATTATAAATTATAATAATATTATATATTATTATTTAAAAAAAAATTTAATTTAATATTTTTTTAATTATTTTATTTAAATATTATTTAATAATATTATTATAAAAATATTTTATAATATTAATATAAATAAAATATTTTTTAAATTTTTATTTTTTAAAATTTTATTTAATAAAATATAAAATTATATATTAAAAAAATATAAAATTTTTTTTTTATATTTTAATTTAAAATTTATAAAAATTAAAAATTTATTAATATTAAATAATTTTAAATTTAAATTAATAAAAAAAATAATTTATTTAATATATTTAATTTATTTATTAATTTTTTTAATTTAATTTTTATAAATATATATTTTAATAAATTATATTTAAAAAAATAATTTTAATTTTTAAATTTTAAAAATAATAAAATTATTAATTTATATAATAATTATATTTATAATTATAAAAATTTAAATTAAATTTAAAAATTAAAATATTATATTAAAATATTTATTAAATTTAAATTAATTATTAAATTTAAATTAATTATTAAATTTAAAATAATTATTAAATTTAAATTAATATTAAATTTATTTTTATTTATTAAAAATATTAATAATAATAAAAAAAATATAAATAATTTTAATAAAAATAAAATATTTAAATTAAAAAATTTTTATTATAAAAATATTTATTATAATTTTATAAAATATATTAATATTATATAAAATTATTAATTATAAAATTAAATTTAAAATTATTTTTATAATTATTTTAAAATTATATTTAATTATTTTTAAAATTATTTTTAATAAATATATATTTTAAAAAATAATAAATTATAATAAATAAATAATATTTTTTATATTTTATATTTATAATTTTAAATTATTAAATAATATTTAATAAATATATTAAATAATTAATAATAAAAAAATTAATAATATTAATATATTTTTATTTATAATTATATATTTAATATATTATAAAATAAATATTTTATTATAAAAATATTATTAAATAATTTTTATATTATAATTTATATTTAAATTAATTAAATATTATTAAATAATTTTTAATTTATAAAATTAAATAATATTAATTATATTATTATATAATATATAAAATAATAATTATAAAAAATAAAAAATAATAAATATATTTAATTTATTATTATTTATATTTTTTTTTTTTAAAATTTTTTAAAATTTTATTATATATTTATATATTATTATTAAAAAATAAATATTAAATTTATTTAATTAAATATATATTAATTTATTAAATTATTATAATTTTATAATTAATTAATTAATAAAAAGTTTTAATATTTTTTATATTAAAAAAAATATAATTAAATAAAATAATTAATATATATTTAAAAATTATTAAAAAATTTATTATATAAAATAAATAAATATTATATTAATAATAATTTATATATATATTTATTTTAAATATTTATTAATAATTAATTTTTTATATTTTAAAATTAATAATTTTAAAAAAAAAATATAAATTATTATTATTATAAAAAAAATTTAAAAAAAATTTATATAAATTAATTAATTAAAATAAAATTTTTTATATAAAAATATTTTTATAAAATAAAATATTTTTTAAATTAATTTAAAATTTATTTAAATTAATTATTTATTTTATATTTATTTTATATTATTTATTTTTTATATTTTTATATTATATTATATATAAAATATTTTAAATTTAATAAAATATATATAAATTTTATAAAATATAATTAAAAATAATTATAATTTATTTTAAATATAAAAGCTATTATTAATTAACATTATTAACTTTATTATCTTACTTAACCCTTACGCTTACGCCTGTGGACAATGCGCCCCACATACGTAGTGCGCGGCATATAACAAACATTAAAATAATTCGTCAACATGACCGGTCAACTGGTGTAGTGGTTATCACATCTGTCTTACAAGCATCCCGTCATGGTTGTAGGCACACAGAAGGCCGCAGGTTCGATCCCTGCGTTGATCAAATTTTTTTCTTTTTGCTGTTTGTTCCTGAAGAAATATAGTGGAAATAGAAGTTTGTTGCTTGGACTTGAGAGCATTTGCTATTTTATTCCTCTTTTCTTGCACAATTCTGGAGGGTTTACGCTGCCCCGCATCTGTTTTTGCTAACCCTCACTGTGTGCGGGTAGGGAGGTGGATAGAAATATAGCTTGCAGTCATCAAATGCCTCTGGCGGTAGGAAATCCATCATAGCAGTTTTCATGTTTCATTGTCCATTTTCCCAATGCCATTTTCCCAATGGACGGGGAAATGGCGCACGTCTAGCCAGGCGGCACCATATCTTAAGTATAAGTTCACACGTACAAGACAACTCTTGGGTCGATATAGTGTCTTTGCAGTATCCAACCGTAGATTTTTAAATCCAACAGTACATTATACAAGACCTGAGTCTTCTAGCCTCTCATTATAGATACTAGATATAGAGTCCTAGGTAGATGTAGACGCCTTAGCCCTCTTTCCCCTTTTTGCGCCCTTGCCCTTTTGCTTGCCAGCAGTAGTAGCAGCAGTCTTCCGAACGCCGTTCTCCCTATCCTGTTGACCACCCTTATTCCCATTGCCATTCGATGCGCCGTCCCCGTCGGCATAATCTTCATCGTCATCATCGTCAATCGTAATTGTATTCCCAGCCTTCCTCTTCCGCCGCCCAGACGTTTGCGGCGGCGCAAGGCTCTCGTCCTCTTCGGGCGCAGCTCCAGCTTCATGCGTGGTAGAGGCACTGTCGACGACAGCGTTCGCGCGTAGCTTATTGACGGCTTGGGCCATGCGCTTGCTATTTTGAACTCTCTGCCTCGGGGCGAACGCTTCCTTGGCTCCGACGCCTACACCGCCCTCGAAGAACCGCGTGATATTGCTCTGAGTACCTTCAGCCTCGCGGCGGTTCATGTCCCGTATCACGGGGACGAGCACTTCATCCGTACGGTCCTCGCTCCACCCGATTGTGGTCATGAGGAACTGGCGCAGACCCGCGACATCGGGCACGCCCCATTGGAACTGCTCCGCGGCACTGTCGACCATTGGGTTGAGGTATGCGTCATACACAGCCGGGCTGGGGAAGCCAAGAGGCAGAAACAGCTTTTTACCCTGCGACTTGCGGAACTTCCGCCGAAATACCGAAGCCTGGTCTGCGTCCTTGGGCCGGTTGTTCATCTGGACGTCGTCCCACCACTCTCGAAATTTCGCGAGCCCGTCTCTACCGGGAAACTCGGAAAGAATCTCGACAGCGGTCACGGGTCCGACGCCTGGTAGGCCTTCCGTGTAATCGGACCCAAGCAGCTGGGCTAGAGATATCAGCTGGTCCCGGGAAAGGGAGAGGTCTTTCTCGAGATCGGAGCCAAGATAGCATTCGACGAACTTGTTGCTGTTGAACATGTTCTTGTACACGCGCGTGCCACCGAACAGGAAGGTATCAGAGTCGTCCGTTACTATGCCATCAACTAGACCAAGTTTCACGAGCTCGGCGCACTGAGCTTCGGCTTCCATGGGTGCCGTTATGTAGGGGATGCCAAAGAAACGCAACAGAGCCTGGCATTCGGTAATCATAATCTGCGTGACCTCATCCGCATCTCTGCGGTCCTTCTTCTGTTGCGTCCGGAGTGCTTTAAGTTCCCGCTCATAAGCTTCCTGATTTTCCTGCTCGGACTTGTGATTGAGTGTACTGGCAAATCTCGCATGCTCTTCGGCTTCCTCTGCCATTTGAGCGAGCAGTTCCTCTTCCTCGGGGTCACTGAATTCGTCATCATCAATTTCAGCATCGCCAAAAATTACATCATTTGTCGTTTCAGCTGCTGCTTCTGATGTATCAAGCTGTTCAACAGGCTGTTCGATAACTTCTGGCGCAGGAGCTTCAACATCCTCAAAGGTTGGTTCAGGGGATTCAGCTTGATCGACAGCGTCGTCTCTGGTAGCCTCTTCCGGAGGTTGGAAAACTTCGACTTCTTCAAACTCTGGTTCTGGCGAAGGCGATTTTGACGCAGACTTTGGAGTGGGCACAGTGTTGTCCATTGCTTGAACTCGAAACGTCGTCTGCTCCTGTATAGTATCTGCATGACGAGTATCCTGAACTTGATCCTCCTCATGGGCTACTGGAGGGTTGACTCTCGTCAAAGTAGCTGGAGACAACCTTGGAATATCTCGAGGAACATCTTGAGTTTCTTCAATATGTACGGGGCTTTTCTGGCGAGGTGGCGGAGGTGCATCGATGATTTCAACGTCGCTCTCGTCACCAGAAGACTCGATCTCGATCACTGCATCCTTCCGCCATCGCCTCTCCTCTTCGAACGCAGCTTCCCGGTCTTCCTCGTTAATTTCACGCTCAATTTCTTGCCGCGCTTTTATAGACTCTCGAATATCTGACTGGTCTTGTATCATCCATGGTGGCAGCGGGCGGGCTTCGTCTTGATGATGCTCCTCGGGGGGCATTTCGCTGTCCTCGGCATCTCGTATAAACCCACCAGCCATCTCTGAGTCAGAATCTTGTTCACTGGTAATCTCCTTTTCGGAAGCCTTCGTCGGTGCTTGCTCCTTCTTCGCGAAAATGCTAGACCTCCAATCTAGTTTCTCGAAAGGTAAAGGCCCATCAAATGGATTTTTCACGTTGGGGACTGTAGGCATAGGCTGTGGCTTGAAGGTTGGGGCTTTCTTCTTTCTCCTCCTAGAAGATAGCGCAGCCCGCAGATCAACATCGCTGTCGCTGCTGGCATTGCTGTCTCGTCTTTTCGGTGGAGGCTGCGGCGTCTGTTTTGGCATAGCCGCGTTTGCTCTGTTGTTCACAATGTGGGCAATCATACTACCGCTTTTAGATGTGATTGGCTTTTGTTGTTGCTCGGCGGCCTTTTGCGTCCATTCGGGAGCAGGGACATCCTCAAAGTCCTCATCTGCCTCTTCTTCCTCGTGCCCTGGTGAGTTTACACCGTGCTGACTTTTCAATGACATGGCGATAGCTCGGTTAAGGTCCTCGTCTTCATCGTCCAGAAGGGTTTCATCCCTATTCTGAGACTCAAATAGAGCATCAGTATCATCTCCGGCATTTCCCCCAACAAACAGTGAATCGTCGTCCTCATCGGAAATGAATACATTCTCGCGGGCAGCCCGAGATGCCAACTGAGGCTTGGGAAGCCGATTTACACCTTCGATAGGGACGTCCTCGAAGTCCTCGTCGTCCTCCCATTCATCCTCCTCCTCCTTAGTCTGGTATTGAAACTCTAGGGCTTCAATATCAATAGGATTGTGCATCTCGCCATGATCTTTTTCTTTGCTGACAACCCCTAGAGCCCATCCGCCTTCGGCTCCCTCGTTCTTGACTAAGATATATTCGCGGTCCTTCTCACCAGCTATGCGAGCGTTTACAGCTAACGTAAGATCAGTACCAGTCATACCGGCTTCCTGCATGAGTCTCTGGGTCAAGTGATTTCTCTCTCGCACCCTTTCAATCTGAAACCGGGAGAAGGCCATCCTGTCGGGGAACATTCCGTCTAATTGCTCTTTACTCAAACCCATTCTCAGTCGGCTTCGCAATCTTGCCGCATTCAGAATGTTGTATCTATCAACGGGCGGCAAGCTCTTGAAGAACTCGCCCTCGAAGTCGATCTTGCTAAAGTCGTAAATGTTGATGTCTTCACCACTGTTAAACTGTCTCGCGTATTGCTCTAATTCTTCGATACTCATGATGCGAGGGTCTTCCGGTCGACCCATGCCCTCAATGCCGCCGTCCAGTTCCGGTAAGTGATATGCATCCTGTTTGTAGAACTTCCTGTTCTTCTGTCGCTCAGTTTGATTCATTCCTATCTCATCTACGTAGACCAGCTTATCTGCGTCCGGAATCTCCTCGACTGGTTCTTCGGTCTCGGGTCTCCCCTCCTGGTCTCGCTCCGCTTTTCTCTTGCGCTCCTTGTCCTCTTCTTCCGCTATGCGCTGCATCTGTACGGCAAGTAGCTTGCCCGCGGTACGAACCGCATCTTCTCTCCTACCCTCGCGTCTACGCTTGCGGTTCGTAATAGTCTGGCGCTTGAGAGAAGGGGCGCCGCCATCAAAGACGAAAACCGGGCGGATGCCGAACCATAGCAGCTTGCATATACGGCGGAAAAAGCCGACGACGTGCGAATTGCGCAAGGCATTTCCCTCCTTGTCGCGCACGGCCTTGAGGAACTGGTAAATCCAGATGGAGGCATCGACGGCTAGACGCTTACGATTGAGAGTAGCGAGGTTCGTGGGCCGGGCGCAGGGCTGGACCACAGTCCAAAGCCCGTTTACACCCATGTTGACAGTTGGAGGTTTACAACGAAACTTGGACTGTGAATTGTTTCAATTTGTAGATTCTACTATATGAAGGAAGTGAAACGATCATGTGCCATCGAGGCATGGCAGCATGATGGGTGATGTCGATCTACGTATTGCAGATCGAGTTGGAATTGAGAGAAAAAGAAGAAGTTTGGTTGCCTAACATCACAATGGCAGGAATGGACAAGGACGATGACGATGACTCGACGCCGCACCGCGACTTCCTATCGCGTCTATAGCAGGGGCGATCCTAGTAGCTTTATAGTGGCTGCAGGGCAGGGACAGGGATACTATCGATAAAGAGCAGTACCCTATCGATAAGCACCAACAGTGCATTGAAATTCAGGGCAGGTTGCCGCTACCTGATCATAGAATCCCTTACAGATACATACATATATATAATGGGAAACCTCAATCGAAAAAACGACCTACTCAAATACATACAGTAGGAACACACCTACCTACATGTAGATTCTTCCTACCCTAGTCTAAACTAGCATGTGCCCCGAAGACTTTCGCACCCTGCAATAGCAGAAGTAAACGTAAGACACAACCCCTCACGAGTTGAAGATGACGATCTTCCAAAATCCAAACTTCGCCTCTAAATTATTTAAGAAATTTTATCCAGAGACCACCAACCGCCGTGCAAGCATGGACAAAGCCGCCGCCAAAGAAGAGGCCGAGGCGTTCCTCACGTCACTTCTCAACAAGAACCTGCGCGTCTACACCACGGACGGAAGACTCTTCCACGGGACCTTCAAATGCACCGACACGGTTCGTCTACCCCACATAAGCCATGTCGTCTGCACGAACGTCACAAAATGCTAACAACCACCCCGCTTGCAGGATAGAAATGTCGTGCTATCGCTTACCTACGAGTACCGCCGGCCGTCCAAGCTGCAGCTGGCCGAAGCCGCCGCCGAGATCGAAGACTCGCGCTTAGGTACAGTCACGGCCGAGATGCCGTCGCGATACCTGGGCCTGGTCGTCGTGCCCGGCGCGCACATCGTCAAGATAGAGGTGGAGGAGTTCGCCAGCCAGGTTAAGAGCCGGTCCATATTCCAGAGGAGAGACCTGTACGGCGGGAGCTGACGTAGGGTTACGAGTAGCGGGTAGAGGAAGACCAATAGACGGTATCACGGTGTGCCCCGGGAAGGCGACGACACAAATCCGAGTATGTTGGGAATAGCAACCGGCCAGGAAGTGTTAGACGACTGCGATGCTTCACAAAGATGCCGATGGTATGAATTATGGGTGGTATGGGTACAACAGCGTATGTGCTGATTTCCGCAGCGTTGCCGAGGCTGGCTCATAACACAGACGAGTAGGGAACCATTTGCGAACCGTTGAACATTCTCAGATGGCGCCACGATTGGCGAAGAAACAAGTGGACAGCGCATTAGTTGAACCGACGCATGGAAGCTGGGGATTATGGAGCATAGCGGTTTATGAATAAGGCCACGCCTATTAAATAGTATGCCTTATGTTATGAATCAGCTACGAATACTCAAAACGACGGCGTTTCCTCGTTCTAAAGCGATCTGCCGTTACATCATCTTAAATAACAGTCTAGCAGGCCGCTATTCGAAATCTGTACCCGCGTTGTATGACAAGATCTTCATCGACCAGACGGACGTGAGAGCTTGCCGAGCGCCCATAAGTAGGACTGTGTAATAAGGGCTTCCCCGAGGTGTGTTATCAGAAGATTATTTTGTCCTCTGTCCCTGAGTTCGATCAAGATCTACCACCGTGGAACGCAAGATGCCGCTACGAATCTTAGCCGCCACACAATATCTTTCTACCATCTTATGTGGCGATACTCTAAGCGATACAGCACCGGACTTGTACTCCATTATCAAGCAAAGACTAGCCAGAAACTAGCCTGTGCTTGGCAATGTCTACTAGCAAATGCTCTATGCTGTGAACAAGAATCGGTTCTAGGTTGAAGTCAATTGCCGAAGTGTCCAAGGAAATAGTCTGCGCTACACAGTCCAAGGTAAACGAGGCAGTGCTCTGATCTCAACCATTTGTTATGGCGGATTGTATCTCACTTATATCGAGTTGGCGATGTGGCACCTACTTATTTAACAGTCTATTCTGTTTTTTGTGAAACCCAAGATGTAGCCAGTGACATACCTGTCTCTTGTTTGTGGAAGTAATTTGAGCAGTTTTCTTCATCTACCACACACGGGCAGCTCACGTTCCCCATTGACTGTAAGTCATACTGCCATCTTCACAAACCTTGCCCAGCCTCCTGCGTAACCAACCTATGTATGATATGGGTTCCTAGATAATATCTAGTGCTATAGAAAGGCAACTAGGAAGACGCGGGGAAGCTGGAAACAAAAATCCACATCCTCGATGTTGATAGCCCCGTACATCTACGTAGCTCATGTGGCGGAGTACCGCTTATGTTAGAGCTTCGTAAGCTTTAGAAATCCTTAGAATGATAGAGGCGGTCAATTTAGATTAGTGATACCTGTGAGTGAGCTGTGAACCCACGAAACCGGCCTAATTCTCTAAGCGGCCAGCTTTCTGATAAATAGAAAATTGTCCCGAATGAATATCCATTTCCCGGTTGAAGATACCGGGAGCATGGTCTCGGTGATGAACCCGGGTAGGATGCGGCCAAGGGCGCAGGGGCGGGGCCAATTGGAGGTAGTTGAAACTACATGACTGGGGTATATATGAATATGAGGGGCATGAACTAGACGTCAGATGGGAGTATCGGGTATGGGAGGATATGGGGGATAGATCCTTGACCAATATGTAACTGTAAATTTGTACGTTGGGAAGATGTACGGCGCCGTGTACAAAAAGTCTCAACCATGCTTGTGTTCTATGGAATTTCAGGTTTCGATTTCTCTTGCCGTTCGGTGTGATACTAGATCGACCTACTCCATCGTTAGTGTATAACCGAAAAGGTCTGCTAGAAATTATAGTTAAATCGGGCCCAGCATCACGCACAACTTTTAGCTGGTCGTTCGTCAAGTCTCCGCAACCATGTCAACATACACCGTGCCGTTCATCATCAACGGCGAGGAACGTCATGCAGAGAAGACATTCGACGTAAAATCTCCCGATACTGGAAATGTCCTACACCAATGCGGTATAGCAACGGAGGCAGACGCTCTTGCAGCGGTAGAAGCAGCTGCAGTTGCAGGTCAGCAATGGCGAAATTTTCCGGCAACAAAGCGCCGAGATATCATTCTCAAGGCAGCTGAGATCGTGAACAACAGACGAGACGAGCTGGCTCAGTATATGATGGATGAAGTTGGTGCCCCACGGGGTTGGGCCGACTTCAACCTCAACCTCGTCATTGACATGTATAAGGATACGGCAGGGCGAGTGAGTGCTGTGGAAGGTACTGTTCCTCTATGCGCCGAGGGTCTTACGTCAATGGTCGTGAAAGAACCTTATGGCGTTGTGCTAGCGATGGCCCCTTGGTACGTAAATAATATCCCCTTTGCACCTCAACCAACCAAATCCAAGCTCACCGATCCTAAGGAACGCACCGTATATCTTGGGTACTCGCTCGGTGCTCTTCCCTCTTGCCGCTGGTTGCACAGTTGTTTTCAAAGGTTCCGAAACTGCGCCTCGAACACATCGTGCCATTGTGTCTGTCCTGAGCGAGGCTGGTCTTCCGAACGGAGTATTAAACTACATAGTGACTGACCCAGCCCATGCGCCATCGGTCACGGAGTCTCTCATCGGAAACCCGAGTATCAAGAAGATCAACTTCACCGGCAGTACGCCTGTGGGAAGGATCCTTGCAAAGCTTGCTGGTCAATATCTAAAGCCTGTCGTCTTGGAGCTCGGAGGCAAAGCACCAGCAATTGTATGGGAAGATGCAGACCTGGACCTTGCTGCACAACAATGCGCTGCAGGAGCCTTTTTCTTCTCTGGCCAGATCTGCATGGCCACCGAGAAAATCATCGCACATAAAAAGATTAGCGGGGCGTTCCAAGAGAAATTGCTAGGAACGATCAAGCAGCATTTTCCATCCGAGGGCGACGCGCCAATCCTCATTAACACTCAAAGTGTAGACAAGAATAAGAAGCTCCTTAAGGATGCGGTTAGCAAGGGCGCGTCGCTCCTCCATGGAGATGTAGACGCCGAAGAGACCTCAAAGACGAGGTTGAGACCTATTGTGGTGAGCAAGGTGACGCCTGAGATGGACATTTATAAAACGGAATCATTTGGCCCGTCAGTAAGTCTAATTGAAGTTGAAAGCGAGGAAGAGGCACTGCGCATAGCCAACGACACCGAGTACGGCCTCACATCTTCCGTCTTCACTGAGAATCTGAGAGTTGGATTGCGATTCGCCAGGGGTATTGAAACCGGTGCCGTTCATATTAACAACATGACGATACACGATGAGATGACACTACCACACGGAGGAGCTAAGGCCAGCGGATATGGACGATTCAATGGATTGTCTGGAGTAGAGGAATGGGTCAGGACGAAGACTATCACCTGGAGAAACTGAAACTAGATATTTCCAATGTAACAACACTTCGCGGTGTAGAGGCGACTGCTCATTGACAACTCCGTTTCTTTAAGAAGTGAAGTATGAAGAGTGAAAGATGGCGCCAAGTGGAATGTCGGTAACGAGGGAGGCTTAATAAAGTCCAAGTCTGTATTACCTAAGACCTAAAACTTTACCCCCCTGCCCCTTACATATGTACCTGCCCTTGCTGCCCTATCTATCGTGACACAGCAGCAGAAAGCTTAACGCCACGGGCTCCATGCAGATCAATTTTAGGTACCTACCTACCTAGGCTGCTAGGTACCTAGGTTAGTGGTCCAAGCTTGTTCTACCCCGGCATTTTGGGGAACCTAGAAATAATAACGTCATCTTGAATTCTCACCGTAAAAACTTCCAAGCATCACAGTACAATAAACTCTTCCTCTAGATATGAAATAAGGAGAGCAAACAATCTCACCAAAATGGGAGCGAAAGCATCCAAACCCGCCCAGTCGGCAACACGCAAGTTTCCCACGAGAGCGCCTGGCAGTGCCGCTCCTCCACCACCTCCCCACGCTCGAGCGCAGCCGTCCGCGCAACGGAGTTCCGAGCCGCCGCGAGCTTCATTCAAGAAGGACGACAGTTAGTACTCAGCTTCCTAACGCCATCATATAATTATCTGACTGACTCATTATCTGCCTCGCGCCCAGACATCAAAGCCGATGGCATAGATCCAGACCCGAATCCCATGACCAACGCAGCGTTTTCGCAACGCCTGAAGCAAATGGGCGTCGCAACACCGAACCCGACTCTCTCAAACTCGTCGACGGCATCATCTTACCCTGTGTTCCCGGGCCAAGGGTCGCAGGGCTCTAAATACCCTTCGCCATCACAAAATACGACGCTTAATGCGCTAGAAGCACGGCAACGATTGCAGGACCGTGCAGATCTCGAGTTCGAGCGGCCCGGCCAGGGGAGGGAATTTCTGGATATCGGGACGTTGAAGCAGATGTTGATGATGCAAGCGCGGGGTGCTCCGGCCGCCGATATCGAGAAGAGGTTACGACTCAAAAGTGGCGTCGTGAGCAGGTTGGGCCCGAGAGGCGTCACGTTGCCTGTGGCGAGCGGGTAGGGAGACGTTATTCACAATTGAAAAAGAGCAGGTCAAAGGTCTCCGAGAGTCTCATTCGGAGTACACGAAATATTAGTATATACTATTATTGCAGGTATGTAACAAGCGCCATCTATCGCAACGCCGTGTACAATCGATAATAGACTTATCCAATCTACCGTGAAGCATGGCCGTATATAATATTCGCTCGAAAAAGGTTGCCCCTAGAAGAGATCTTGCTCATCTATCGTGGATCCACCGAAAGCCCGCGTTCTTCTATGTTACCAGCTTCTATGTTTTCAGAACCTACCAAGCGGCATGTCCACCGTCGATGCGCAGGTCGGCGCCCGTCATGAAGCGACTGGCGTCGCTGAGCAGGAACACCGCCGCCCCGCGGTAGTCCTCGGGCTTGCTCAGTTTGTTCAGCATGTTCTGCTTGGGCCACTCGACCTGCCGGTCGGGGAACCTCTCGAACAGCTTCTGCACCATCTCCGTGACGATGTAGCCGGGCGAGATCGTGTTGACGCGGATGTTTTTGATGCCCCATTCCGACGCTAGGTTTCGGGCTAGTTGGATGACGGCGGCCTTGGAAGCGTTGTATACTCTACAAGTTGCGTTGTTAGCTCTCCACTTGGCATAGAACACATGACAGGAAGGAGGCTTACGGGCAGATCAGGCCGCGGTTTGCGACGGTGCCGCTCATGCTGGCGATCAGAACAATGCTTCCGGGTGTGTCGTTCTCGTACATGTGTTTTGCTACCGCCTGCGCCGTCATGAGCACGCCGGTGACGTTAACTCCCAGCATACGGTTCGCGTCCTCTGCGGTGTAGTCCAGGGCCGGAGTCTCTTGCTGGATGCCGGCTGCTGCGATTAGCCCGTCTATCTGTCCATCTTGTTCGACAATTTGTGCGGTAATATCCTTCAGCTTGTGGGCTCCGTCGAGCACGTCAATCTGGTGGTATGTCATCGAGGTGCCTAGCACCTCTTTGGCTCGACGTGCTACCCTTTCATAATTCGTTCCAGAACCCGGCTCGGGTTGTCGATCGTACACGTGTACTGTGTTCCCCATACAGTCAGCACCTCTTCAAGAAAAGGGGGGCTTATTCCATATATATACCTTTTGCCCCCGCTTCCAAAAGGGCTTCGGCCTGGACAAGACCGAGTCCTTGCGCTCCACCGGAAACGATGATGATTTTATTTTTCAAACTAAACTCAGGCAGTAACCCCGATGGACTATCTCGAATGGGGTCGAGGCCACTCTTGGCATGGCGTGCCGTTGTGTTGTGGAAGGATCGTCGTGTCTTTTCTTGAGTAGGTTGCCGACAGGCTGCTAATACAGCTTCTCTAGTAGCTAGGTTGTACGGTGTTGCCATACGAGGTGTAGCACGGCCAAGTCTAGCCATTAACGGGGCAACTCGAGACATTCTCGGCGCAAGCGTCGACATTGCGAGACTATTCGGCTTATCAAAGGTCTTGGGAAACGTATGCTTGACGTCTTCATATAATGTGTATATATCTTTTGGATATCTTTTGATTGTCCTAAAGAGTCCGGAAGAATGATACTGGATGATTTGACTCGGCCGCCCTTATAGGGATTGCCTGAGTTGATGTATGTCCTGTCTGAGAGAAATAACGTCCTGCCGAGCTAGGAGATGCGAGAAATGAAGATAGGAGGGCCGGTCCGTGATGCCACACTGGTAGAAGATGAACGACAAACAGGGCCGGGTAGGCAGGGGGCTGCACCCTTCGGGGCGTGATATATGCAATGCCATGCCCCTGTTCCGGGAGCTATCGTGGGTCCAAAACACCATTGCTGCCAAGGGGCCTCATAATGCCTAAGACCCGCCCCCCTCTCCTTTGTCTCGCAAGAAAGAGCCGCGGACCTAAGCTCCTGGGTGGTGAGGCGAATGAGAAGGCAAGTGATGAGGGGCTCCGCTCCCCCATACTAATAGAGGGGCCAAGAGCTTGGTCTTGCACGAGGATTCGATCATTCTAGAGCTTGTTAGTCTGGCCTGCTCCACCGGTTACGGTGACATACGTATAACTGATCTTAACTGGGCAGCTCGGGGTGATGGGACCGGTGAATGGTTGGAACTTCGATATGTGACCAATGAGCTTAATCCAGGGTTAAATCCTCGGTGACAATGCAAGGCTATCATCACAAAGAGAATGGCTCTGTTCCTCCGGACATTATTGTCAACGTTGCCCACACGTGCTCAATTTTAGACAAAGAAGACAAAGAATATCATCATAGAATCATAGATGAGGATCACAGGAGCAATAGATCAGCCACTTCGGATTGCCTGAATAGGCAATCCACAAGTCAACAAGGTGGAGTTAGTTGGATGGATACGCTAGCAACGTCAGCTAGCTCTTCGTTTAGGTATTATGGGCTATTGCACAAGGCTAACCGTGTCTCGCAACATCTTTTTGATCACGTTTGAGTCAAAAGGTGGCTATGTAGTAGGATAGGAGTTAGGCTGGACCTTTTTCTTCCGCCAACCGGTCGATTCGGCGGGTACGTCGAGGGTTCGAGTCTATAATGTGCATCTGATATATGCCCACGACCACATGATCGCATATTTCCGGTTCCATTCCATGCATCGCTGCCTCATTGAGTATATAATGAAGGTATAGACCTAGTCGTATACAAGCTACAGTGCCCCCCGCATTGCCATGCTTTTCTTTCCCCGCGAACCCACTCTGGGGTTGGCGAACGCTGCAGCTCCAGGGTTGGCTCGCCCCGTGGTCCAATAGTATAACGCCCTACCACAGTAGGGAGTTAAGTGGCGTCGAGCTACATATGTAGGCAGTTGTCAGGGTTAGCTTCTGCGCATAGTTCTGCAGCACTAGCCGAGCGTTCCTGTCAGATTGTAAGACATCAGCGACCTCGACGAACACCCTCGACCAAGATCTGTAATTCGCCCAGAAATTGAAGTCTTAATTATCTATTCCTCTCTCCGTGATTGGATCAGTTCGCTTCTGATATTTTCTACCCGTCCACTTGAAGTCTATACTTCGCTGCCCCGGCTCCCCGTTGTTGACTTGTCAACTTCAAGGTGGAATTGACAGATTGCCGGCCGGCTGTCGTTAGAGAAAATACGACATATCAATCCGGCACTTATCATAATCATCCGAACACGCAAGAACATCTGCTGTTCATTGGGTGATCCCGATGTAGTGCCCTTGCTCTGACGCACATCTTACCATGGTCGAGAGGACCCCTATTGCAGAATATTGTTGAAGATAGGGGCAGGGGGTTCTTCAATTGGGAAGCCGCCCATTTGCTACCGCTCCAAATCACGCGTCTTCTCCCCCAAAGCAGATATCTTACGCTTAAGAGTCAGGTCTCATTTTCCTCAGCCCTACCTACAGACCTACCTGCAGGGCCACCTATTAAATTTTTACGGCGGCTACTGCGGATAACGAATAATTATTAGGTTACAAATAGCTAGGCGACGTCTCGAATCAGGGGCCAAGAAGCTGCGTTGCTACTCGCGTATCCCCAAGCCGTACCATATCCGATAGTGGTTCATGACAGTCAGGTGAACATGAAGCACAGAAGCATCAGTGAAGGAAACAAGAACATGGGGAAAAGAATTGACGGCCCAATTACCGTGCTGAACGTACCTCTGACCAACCCATTACCTGCCCACGCATCGTTTATCAATTTTCTCAACTTGCAAAAACCGTCTTCTATGAAGTTGGCAGTACAGCCTATTCTATCCGCGATTCCGGAGTCCCGAAGTCCCTGACCAAAGAGGTTGATGCCCAATATGACGAACAAAAAAAAAGTTCCGCGACCATTGTGCAGAAAAAGTCTAGCGCATTCATTGAAAATAATGGACGCTCGGAAATCAAGCTCCCCCGGAAATACCAAGGACAAGCTCGTAGAAATAACGTATTTGCTGCAAGACCCTTATCAGAGACGGAAGCGAATCACTGTCTAGAAGTCGAAGAGACTAACCAACTAATTTGGTGTAATCCTTCTCGTGTAACTATCACCCCATTCCTATTCTCTTCTAAACATGTACCCTTTTACGATAAAAGTTCTTTGGCATGATTCGAGAAGAAGCACAACAGAAAACAGAGCAACTCTCCCGATCCGTATAGCAAGGTATTCAACGTAGGCAACTAGAGCGTAGTTAGGCAGTTTGTCAACGTTATGGAACACCCTCGGGGTTGTGTAGAAAATTGGCAACAAAATACGTCTTTGTCCATATTTTGGTCCATATTGACGGGCCAAGGCATACAACCAGAGGTCTTGAAATGATGCCGTAGAGCCGCTTATCTCATATTACATGTGACAGATTACGTCGGGCTGTGAATATTGACCAATATCTATGCCGTCTCAAACCGCAACTTATCTTCCCCAGAGTTCCCCTGGCTGAATACCCGAAGCCCAATGACCATCAACCTGGGCGCCGTTGTCCAATGAGATCCTGTACCAGAAACCGCAGAATGATGGGGAATCGCGGGATGACGGCAGCGAAGGGATTACGACTCCTGTAAGTCTAAATCAACTGACACCTCTCATCTAAACCTAATCTTAATGACGTATATGGACAGGATGTGCAATAGCTCCGAGATAAGGCGTGCCGCAACCTCGCTGCAATATTATCCGAGTTCGGTAGAAATCACATCTTTACTCGTATGCTAGATAGGAGGTTAGGCGTGCTATCATTCTTGCAGCCAACACACATATCTACGATATGCCTACAACGTTACCATACAGGCCTTTCTGCATAGCAAAACAAGGCAAGCCTTTTCAACGTGAGTTGATATCAAACGCAAAGGTACCTAATTACCCTTGAAAGTGGCACGGTAGAGATCTCAATTTGGAAGGCCGGGGTGCATCCAAGGTGGTATTCTTCTGCACGTGAGACTTTATGACAACTGTATTATAGGAAGCTACGCCGTAGTTGTTAATTACTGTTGCGTGGACTGTTACGAGATGTTTCTAGACTATTCACTCTAACCATAACTCTTAGCCAATAACTCAATTACACATGGCCCACTTACTCAAAGGGAACTCTGAACACGGCAGTTCCGAATGTCCGCCTAACTAGGTGACTCTGCAAGCCGCCGAACGCCTTTTCAGAAGGCTGTAGTTCTTAAGGCTAAATAGATATATGTGTGACATCTGCACTGTATAGATTAGATTTATTGCCGATAGAGCTTCCAAGTTACTTGGTATATCTGGGGTAGCAAATAGCACTTGTCTAAGAATAGAAGACAAAATAGAGATTCTACTGTCAACGTGTGACGAGTCAACAGGTTCATCGACGCCAACGTACATATAATAAAATAATATATACACATAATGATTAGTAGCTATCTATAGAACATAGACGTCATACTCATTTTTGTCCGTATCTCGGTCCTTTTTCTTTCACCTTGCCCAGACTAATACATGAACTGCCCTCTTGCTCGTGGTTGACAATGGATTATACAACCCAAGCATCTAAAGCCAACTCCCGTAAACGGTATTAAATGCCAGGCCGAGGGTAAGAACAACTGGCACGTGGCTCTTGTTGAGGCATTGTATGGCTCACAAAGAAAATTCTCGAACAGCAGCAAGTGTCATATTATTGTACCTAACCTAGTTACTTATGTCGAGAAGATTAAGACTCCCTACTCGGTGTTACACACGACAACCACAAACCATTCGCTATAGTCTCTTATCATATGCGCCCTCCAGCTTCTCAAGCTGTGCTCTTATAACTGATAGATGTCTCTCACATGGCATGACTGTCCAACTGATTATCGAAATGTTCGGTTTATAAATTTCTTTTTATAGAATAAATCGAAGCACCCCCAGTATTGATCCTCCTATAAACCTATAGTCGTATTTGTAGCTCATTGTCGTTCAACTAGTGCTAGGGTAGTAACGAACTTGAAATTCCTGGGTTCTAAAATTATAATTTCGTAAATGATTTGTCTATCTCTATTCGAAGAGAAGAGCGCAGAATCTTTAACAATTAAGCCATGAAATTGTTCAGATTCTTCCACAATTGCGCTTATGTACATACCCGGATAGAGAAATACTGCGAACTCCGTAGGTAGTTGCATGCCAGCTTTACCTCATTGTAAACGCCCCACGTTTTAGCCAAGCATTCATGCACGCGCCTCAATTGCGCCACAGTCAGGGAAATAGGGATCTCCATTTTCAGCCCATTTCGTTGGAAGGCTTGAATCTGATTACGTTTCTAATCGCGTTCTCTTAATCCACTCTCAAAAAAAATGCCATAGAGTGAAGGTATATCTTCATTGAATGGCTTCGTTGAGATTCTGGCTTTTATGCAGTCTCGATGGCACGTGATGGGGGGTCCAGGCTGACAGCTGTCTGGTGAGTTGTGCACCGGGGATCCGGAGTCCTTATGCGAATAGGTAGCCCCTGACTGACTTGCCACATAGCTTTCTCGCTTTATATATTAGTGCTGGCTTCTCTATCTTTCGCCCATCGCACTTAACAGTGCTGCGCATTAATTAACGTATCGTGTATTAATTAGAGCATATCCGAGGATTACCCGATACATTAGATTTTATAATAATTATTATATAAAAGTTAAATAGCCTTTCTTAAATAAATAATCTTATTATAAAAATAAAAAAATTATAATTATTATATATTATAAAATTATTTTTTTAATATATTAATTTTAAAATATTAAATTTATTATAAAATATT
>MU399897.1:0-141705 GCA_022578945.1 Hypoxylon fuscum | reverse complement strand
ATAAATTTTAAATAAAAATATTAAAATAAATAATTAAAAAATTATTATTAAATATAATATATAATTTTTTAATAAAAAAATATATATAAATAAAATTTTCCTTATTATTTATAAAAATTAAATAAGTAAATTAATATATATAATATTAACTTATATACCGTATATTTTAATAATTAGAAACTTTAACTACAAGGATCTTGTAACGCCCTTTCAGTCCCTACTCGACTACTGCGCTGGCAACGTCAATGGCGACTACCGCGCCGGCGGTTCCGCCTGGGTGCCTGGCTATGAGGGACGCACTTACGTCTACCCTACGAATTAGACCTATTAGGCATATAGCGCGATGTGATTGGGAGTTTCAGGGTGCAACTGGCTAAACGGGATTTCCTGTAGGATAACCTTGGAAATGTATCATTAGTGTCACTCGCTTGGATTGATTTCATTCAATCGTATTTGTATATGACAGGTTCATAGCCTTTAATTTCTCAAGAAAACTTCTTATAACAAGATGATAGCCAAGAGTGAAAAGGGCAACGAAAACTTATCCAACTCCAAGTAAATTTTGCGAAATAAAATTAAAATGCACACCCGAGGGCGTAGTCTTTTAATATTATAAGGCATACCTAAGTAACTGTATGCGGGGCAGATCTGCACAGGTAAAGTCCCATACAGAACGGGTGCGCTGCGGCGCAAGTTGCAATGGGCTTCTAGATGAATAATACATCGCATCTTAAAACCTTCATTCTCAGTCTATATCTACCTAGTTAGTAAAGCTACATGTTACATACAAGTGCCATAGAGCTGACACCAAAATTGACGATTTGGGATACGTCTATGCCGCCACGATATACAACTACGAGACCGGGGCACCAATATGACCAAAACAGTTTAGATACCCACGTCACTAGTTCCCATCCCATTACATCTGAACTCTTTCAAAATCGACATGAACATCTTCCCACCCGACTGCCCCCAGAGCCTTCAAACCTTGCTCGAAAACTTCCAAGGATAATGGCCGGTACGACTCCCCATCCTGAGGGACTCGTCTCTCGGTAGTCTTAAAAGTCTCCTCGGAAACTTTGTGCTTCCAGACGTGACACCAGGTACATGCGGATACATCTTGATTTCCCCATGTCTGCGTCCCCTCGATCCATCCGCAAGTCGGGAATCCACTGTATGGGGACATATGGGCCTTGCTTCCGTCAATACCCATACCCATGGTCAGTACTAGACCCTTCAGACTCGTAACCGCGTCGCGAGTCTGCGATGACGTAGCGACAGGAAAGTAGACGGTCCGAAACTCTGTGTTGACTCCGAGGCGCCACCAATAGGCAACCTTACCAAAGTCGATAATCTTTGTTGTTGCTGCGAGGTCGCTGGAAGACTGTTTCGCGAGATTGGTCGCCAATTCTCCATGCTGAATTGATGTGGTAAATGCGTCATAAGCCGCACGCTTGTTCTAGACGATCAGTAGTACGAAAGCACCATTCTCCGCAATCCGACCATAGAAAGTATCGTGAAAGTCTGCTTTGAATGGAAGGAGGGGTTCAAATAGGGAAGATTGAATGCTGTCCTCAGAAGTAGGGGGCACTTCAAACTGGGTCCAGGAAGTTATCAGACTATCGCTCATTTTGGCTGTGCTGGCAGGTTGGCGAGATATGCGGCGCAGGGGGGGATAGGCCAACCCTTAAATACCTGGGTGGTTAAAGGCAGCATAAATTGATGCAGGCAAGGATTAGTCAGCACGCATATTTGGTAATTTAGAAGTTATTGATGCTAGGTATTCATATATCCGCTGACTGCCGCAGCCGCAGGGCGCGTGGGATTGTATAAATTCTTAGAAGATTTAAATTTCACTCTCAGCTACCCTGATAACCGTCATACAAGGGGTATATCTATTCGCTA
Organism: Hypoxylon fuscum; assembly: GCA_022578945.1. Taxonomy (NCBI): domain Eukaryota; kingdom Fungi; phylum Ascomycota; class Sordariomycetes; order Xylariales; family Hypoxylaceae; genus Hypoxylon; species Hypoxylon fuscum. Next base: position 139,800 of record MU399897.1, on the reverse strand, counting down.
GTGAATTATCGATGCCTCATCAAGTCGGCGTCTCAGGCAACTCGATGAGTTCAGCCCCTGAGTCGCGAAGCTTACCTAAGTCCAGTTAAAGGGGGAAGCTTACTAATCAATCGAAGAACTATCCGGCATTTTAAATTTTAATTCAACCCTTTGCCCAATCCCTTTCTATATGAATTTGTTAAAGTTGTCTTCTATTGATTTTGATGATGAAAAAAAGGGCAGAGTCGAAGCACCGGACAATTGTAGTCCGGGCGTCCACCAAGCTTTGAAGTAAGTAGTCCGAAAGTGCGAATTAGCCCGCTGCTGACTTAATTATCAGTGTGCATCGCTTCCGCTACGAAGCGAGCTAGAGCCGATGACGATCTGCCAAAACACAAAGTGCTGTAGCTTCGGCATTGGCGTTATGATGCGCCTCGGCGTGTCAGCCGTTTGTGATTCGACTCAGGACCATTGATTCACCCCGAATCTGTCGTTCATTCTATTCGTTTGCGCAGCTCGCGAAAACACCAAATTACAAATAGACGCGACCCCTGCGCCCCGTGCCGCATGCTAGCTTCAACTGAAAAGCGCGATTTTGCGCGAGCTTCTTTACTTAAGCTGAGGATAGGAATGCCTACAGAGTTCATTTGCGTAACTCGCATCATACCAGTCGCTACACGATTACTTTCTGGGAACCTGTAACTAATCACGAACATCGGTTTATTACTACGTCGCCGCAATGAACGCACAAGAGCCGACAAGCAGCCAGACACAACTATCTTCCGGGGATGGAAAAATACCGCAAAGCACGTCTGGTCTCCGTATGTGATCAAGCTAGAAGCGCGACTGCATCAACGGACTCACGCCAGACAGCGACTGACTTGTTTGTCTGACCTACATATTAAACTCTCAGTCCCATAATAAACCCATTGTAGGCAAATTTCGTTCTGTTGAATTTGGCTGACAATGCAACAAAGGCCTTACGTTGAACTGTGCATTGACAATGGCTATTGTTAATTGGAAACAAAACACCATTGTCGACGATCTTCTGCCACCGATGCCAAAGTACGTTGTGAAACTTTTAGATGTTGATTAGGTGAAGACGCAATAAATCCATATGTTACAATGAAGTATGCCCCCTGCATATGATGACTCTCGGTTCTACATAATACCCCCTTTGTTGCCGCATTCGTCGTTCGCTCGCCCGTTCCTTGTCTAACAGAGTAATCAAAGAGCGAGTTAAGGGCAGAGCACGATTTCATTGATTGCCATGCTTCAAGTTTGAACAACCGCTTACACTCAACTTCAATATCTGTAACAAGATGCTATTCCCTTTCAGTCTGATCGTATTCATAAACCAGGCTGAGAGCGACAGAATATTCCACGATTCCAGGAAACATCATAGAACTACGACTACCTCCATCGACCCAACACACGAAACTCGACCGCAAGCAACTACACAGTAAAATATTTTGATAATATCGACTATTTAAGATGCCTGCCGACAAGATGCCTTCCGGGCAGCCAACCAAAGCCGCTAGGATTATTAACAATGACCCACTTAGTAATGGTTGGGGGAAGACTCTTTCAGGGGAGACCAACGATATGGTTTGGAAACTTATTCCAGACGCTAAGGCTATGTATAGTCTTCAAGTATCGAGGGAAACCCCAGTAGAACCATCAAGTCTGAGTTCTTCGTTGTTTTGGGAGCATCGACATTTGTCTCAACAGCAAATTCTTTCCACCCCTCAGGCCGATTTCCTCGAGCTATTCTGCAAGAACAAGGAAAAATTTCAAGTTGGCTTGTCTGCAATTAGGAAGGAGGTTCCCGGCTCTGATAAAGTCAACCTACATCCCATGTTTGGCCCTATGAGAGACCGTGAGTTTACAATCTGGCCAGTCCGCGTAAATAAGGGTTGGGTAACCATCATCTTACATATCCAGCCAAAGGAAGTGGTAGGCCAAAGTTCTTGCGGGTATATCGACCGGGAAGTGACCGAGTATGCCATTGTCGACCCTTTCGCTGAAAAACGTGGTTCTCGAAAAACCTTTATTGAGTCTAGGCTCGCAGAGATTCTGTCAGAGGGCTGTATTGAGTTTCCCACTACCGCCGTAGATCATACTATTGCTATTCAGGATACCGAGGATAAGTGGGCGACTGGATATAATGCTTATGCTATTTCTCACGAGTTCATTCGCCGGTTAAAGGTTCTTCTTTACCGACGGGAGCATTGTCAGGCTGGTCTGCCTTCAACTGATTTCCTCTGGGGTGAATTTGAGGAACACTGCAATGTTGATGTGTACAGAGAGGCATTAATGTCTGCTTGCGCACATCAAACGATTGAGAAGTCCGGCTACGCCGTCCGAATGGCGCTCGACGTTCCAAGTGAGTCCGCTAAGCACAATCCAGACGCATTAAACCATCTTAAAGCCAAATCTACCCATGTCGTAGACGAGCCAGACGAGAATTACGGAAAATTGCCGTCGGCAACGCGAAATGTCGTCGTTGAGATACCAGAAGACAAGCGCTTTGCATCTTCAACCGAAACAACGATGCGCCGAACCTGGCAACCGGAGCCAGGCGAATCCGACTCAGACGAGTCAGAAGAGGCAAAGCCCGTCGTTAAGAAGAAACGCGCTCCGAGAAAGCCTAAGAAGGAGAAGTCGGAACAGACGAAACAACCAAAGACTTCTAGCGAAAAGCCAGCGGAATCTTCAACTGAACATGACACCGGCGATCAAGAGCAACCGCTAAACGCGAACGCCATGGATGCCATGGATACCACGGGTGACGCCCCTAGCAGCCCCGAGGCTCCACCCAGCACTTTCCACACTCGTACATTTGAGCCCCAACGGGACGCTGGCAGGTGTGATGAAAATACACAACGCCATGAGGCACATGCACCAGAGCCAAGTGTTTCTTATGCCGAAGCATTCTCTACGATCTTGAGTAAGACTATGCAGCCCGAGAGTGCAGGAAACTTCGGTGGAAGTGAACAGGTCGAAGATGACGAATTACTTGGCGATGGTAAGAGCCCAGCGACAGCAATGGGCTTTACGACTCTTCCGACACCTGTTCCTGAGACTATCGAACGGGCACTAGTTGAGGTCGCACAGATGGACGTTCCTACTTCTCTAGGCAAGCGCCGTTTGAGCGATGCTAGCGATTTTAGTGAATCATCCTTGAAGAGGGCTAGAACGGAAGACCTCGGAGACTTCGAATAGATGAAAAAAGGGGGATGATATGTTTCTCGTAAATGTTTCTCGCATGTTTTTGCATATGTTCTAGAAAATAGATAGATACAAATAACACCCATCTAAACAAATGTACAATCTGCACACTATAATATTTACCAATCCTCCCTGAGTTCCTAAACGGTCAACATGTAAACTTGTATCTTCAGTGTATATATTTGCAAGAATATTTCCGTTTGGTAGCACTTAATATTCGTGTCATCACACTCACACAAAATACCAAGGGAATAGTACAAATCTGTTCCTTACCATTGCTACTCACCATTGCTCCAGACTCTAGCTTCTTGCTTAAATCAAACCGATACCATGCCTCGAAGCGGATACGACACTAGTGGCTCTAAGCCCGCTGAAGGAAACGGAAGTGGAGATAAAAAATAAAAAATAAAATAAAATCGCTAATGCAGGATAACATTAGCAAGGGGGCGTTTAAGTGTTTAAAGTCTTTAAAGATATCTCTCCTTACAAAGAAAATTTAAATAAAAATCAATAATCAAAGTTAATTTACTGTAAACTGACAAATTTTAAATCGTTGCTAGCCTTTCCTATCCCACCTATGTTAAATGCGGGTGATATGAATCTCACAAGTCAAAATTTAACTATTGCTATCACACTACCTAGGCATCTTATTCCTAGTCTACCTAGTGTTTTACTATTTACAAGAAGCAACAGATCCTCCCGGTGCTGTGTAAGTCGTAGGGTCGAAGCCGTTGTAAACATTCGGGATATAGATGTTCTTATCCTGCGCATTGTAGGCTCCCGGCAAGGAGATAGTTGGCGAACACTTTCCTCCTCCAGACCCTGTGACCTTCAATTGTATACATCCTATATAAAATTGAGCTCCGCCAACGTCTTGGGCTCCATGAAGAGCCAACATCTCTGATCGAAGCTAGGGGTGTGTCAGCAAGGTTGGCTTGAGTTAATAATCGAGGCAAAGGAAGCATACCAGATAATCACCGCTCTTCAGGCCTTTTGGCAACGTGAAGGTATAGTTACCTCCGTTGCTTTGTACAACCTCATTTGCCCAGTGCCCATCTACATAGTCCCGTTCGTCAATCTTGAACCAGCCTGCTCCGACTCCTGATGCTTTAGCGGCGTCACCGACGGGCCCATATAAGAAGTGAGTGATAGGACCAGGATGTCCCGAGGGGTCCCAGCCAACGGTGATCTTGTCCCCTTCACGCGCGGGAATCGTTTGCACCCCTGAGGGCACCTTATCGCCCCCGACATTACACGCAATATCGTTTCTTTTCACGTCAGTCTACTACATGGTAAGCGAAAAACTCTAGAATGATATTTTGCTAGTTTTATTCGAGTTAGAAGATACTCACTACAGGATTGTTGCTTGGGGGCCGCCGAATCCCGATCTCGTAGCCAGGAGAAACGCCATTGACCCAGAACTGATGGAGATTCTGATGAGCCGACACGACCACAACAAATGTCGCGGCAAGAATTGATTTGAGCATGCTGATGGTTTCGAATATATGCCAGTGGTTGGTGGGTTCATAGGCTGGACACGGTCAATATGAACAAGCGCTATTCAGAGAACCGAGCTCTCTGGTAGGAAGTTCTCGATTTTGCTAACTACACTATAATGGGAAACCAGCATATTTGAAGCCACTGCGTACATATTACATGAAGTCTAGACGCAGTCGCAGGCGCGCGATGGCCATTTTAGGCTCAATGTGTTCAAGCGGGAGGAAACACACATCGGGACGTCAATCCTTGTCTAGAGTCGTAATGCAACTGAAATCAGGAATGCTTTTCACTAGTGAGCCTCGGATTAATGAAATATCGTGATTCTCATACCATAAAATTCAAGGTCCTCGGCGCTCATATGCCCGCGCAGCCTAGACTCCATACGCATCAGAGCATGAGCCACGTAAGCTACAAAATCAAGAGTTTTATGTTTGGTATTAATACGGAAAAATTATTTAGACAGCATAAATAATAAGAGTATTTTTCATATTCAAAGGGAAAGGAGATAAAGATACTGTGGTGTGAGGAATTGTGAAAAAGAAATAAGTGCTGCAAGGTTCGAACCTCCGCGGTTCCCCACTGCGATTCCCTGAGCCAAACCAGCTGGTGAATCTGGCATTGAATGGCGCAGGCGTTAAGAAATCAATCTTACCGTCAATAAACCTGTTATACCACTCTACTTAGTATACACTATTCTTTATACGAAAAAATGAGAAACTATCATAAACCATGCCTCGAGAATGTCTCCTGGATCAGGGGGAACATACCGCGTAGATGCGCTGAATGTGCTACTGCATGAGTAGCCGGCCAATCAGAGAGCCCAGCCATACTTAAACGTTCCGAATTTGGTAAGTCGATTTAGCGACCTTGGCATTCTACAGCGGGTACCTATTAGTGGAGTTAACGTCTGTAGCAGCACTACCTCCCTCTGAAGTGCCGGGCCTTTTAAATTTTCCAGCGTGCCCTGTAACTACAGGAGGTCCTTGCTGGGCTTAGCCATATCCATGGAACCCCCTTTTCAAAGGCAGTTCCGTACCATGAAAAAAAACTACGATTTCTAACCTCACCAATTACGCTTCAAGTGAGTTTTTTCAATTGAAAATAGCATCAGAGTCACAAGATTTCTATCTGCTAGTTGTATCAACCTTTTTGTGTCTGTATACGTAGGCACATTTGAAGCACTGCTGAGGCAGTGGGGATTTGTATAAGAGTACCTAGGTATCTAATGTTCGAATACAAGTTTCAATACAGTTTCTTTTAAATATAACCTCAACGCTTAGACTTAATACATGACCTGTATATCATTTAAGTCACAGACTATCGCGAAGAAAGTATGACCTACTTGACCCTAATTGATCGGTAAGGCACGACCTTTACCTCGCCGATGATTCCATTCTGCGAATGCCCAATCTCAGCAGGTGATTGGGGGCCCAAGCCTCCTGTGAGCAGTGTAGACCAGATAGGGAGAATGGAATCCCATAATGTTGATGATATCTTCAATGAGACAGTATTGATGCCATCGACAAGTAACCGAGTCACGTCAGCTCTTGGGTTGGTAATGTCCATGGGAGGAACCTCTTTGCCATTGACAAGTCCAACGATACCCTGCTCGACGGGAGGTACAACCAGATAGGCGCCAGTATCATTAAGACCCGAGGACCAGGTGAACTGCGATGTGTAAAACGCGATGCCGGAGGCAGTGCTTAAGTTCAAGTCAGACCATGAAGTGAGAAATGATCCAGGCACAGTGGTCGTGGCATTCGACTTATTGGCCACAACTTCAATATCGAAAATGTCATCGGGAGGTAGCCATTGCTCAACGGTTACTGTCCAATTAGACAAGCTGAACGACGACGACGCGTATTCCTCCGTGGTCACGGTGACCATTTCTCCCGAAGATAAACTCAAGGATGTTGGAGAATTGGCGGAAGCAACCTTAGCCCATGCTTCCCCTGATGACTCGTCAACATCCCATCCGAGTACAGACCCTTCACTACGGACAACGTGAACACCTGAATTAGTCTGTTCGCATTGAGAGAAGAGCAGGATTCTTGTCTCGTTACTCTTCAATTCAAAAGGAACCACCGTCTTTCCACCTTCGACACTGTACTCGAAGATAGGGGCTTGATCACCGGTCCAGGGATTGAGAAGGTAAGGCGTTCCAGTGGTCGCAAAGGCTATATTGCCTGTACTATCGTTGGCATCGTTGAAGACCAAAACGTAAACGTCCTTATTCTCCGCCTCGACCCATCTTGTATACCAAGTGCCGTTAGAATCAACCTGAGTTCTTGGATGCACCCCAATTGTCCCTAGAAACTCCGCGAAGGTGTCGTCTGGGACTTGGTGGACATTTTCCAGATCTAAAACCCGTTGCAGGACTTCGGTGGAGCTTCTAATGTTCTCTTCGTCCTTACTCGCGAAGGTAGACGGCAAGCCGCCCGAAATAATGATCGGAAATCCGGTATTGGCATATGTCTCCAAATGCCTAATTCCATTGATTGTCATGGTATCATTGGCGCGGATTATAAGTGCTTTGAACTGCTGCCGTTGGGGTGCCAGAACCCCATCCTCGACATATGCATCATCAAGCTCGAAGTTCTCTGGCGAAAGATAAGTATATGCGTAACCTCTATGTACCAAGTCATCAGACTGGTAGAGCGAAGAAGGGTAGGCATTCTGTGCTGTCTGTTTATCCCAGAATACTAAATCTACCCTAGGAGTCCCTGATCGGAGTACAAACTGCACCCGAGAAAGATAATCGTTTCCTTGCTTGTACCCAACATCCCAAGCAGGTTGATGCCGCGAATGCTGTCCGGAAAATAAATATTGGAAAGAAGTAAATCCAGGCCAGGTAGTATTTGGGTAGGTATGTGAATAAGTTGCGCCGTGCATGCTGACTTGGTTGACTCCTGTTACAAAAGCACGGTTGGCCTCATTTAGGATATCGTTCCACGTCTGAAAGTATGTACGAGAGTAATCAGCACCCAACTCAATAGATATTACAGGTTTCCCAGCCAGGTTCGCAGGGCCACAGAACTGTCTAAACGCGTCAACATCGTTGCTGAATGACAATGTTTCTGTTTCTGGAGCGTCGACTGTGGGGATTACTTGCAACATGTCGACCGGTAGGTTATATCCAGGCTGTTGGGAGAATTGAAGGCCGAGAAATTGTTGGGTCCAGTTGTTGAGGTTGGTTAAATAACTCGTGAAGCCCATCGACAACGTTGATCGAAAATCCGCGATGACCCCAGCACCTTCATCTTTAGAGTCAGTAACGAAGCGAACGGGGCCGCCAGCAGACGCTAGATCTCCTTCGTTCCCAGCAAGAAGCATTAGATACTTCGTGATAGAATACTACCAAAAGTTAGTCTTACTTGGCTATTCCAAAAACGATGTTACGCTCATTTCCCACGTACATTATGCTCTTTCTGGAAGATCTTTTCCAAGTCAGGAGTCCAATACGTGTATGAGGGAATCTCTACGCTGTCCTCCCAGACGTAGTTGCCGACTTCCATCATGAGTTCCTTGATACCGTCAATCAATATGTATTTCTCGAGAAAGTCGATAGTCACCGCAGAACCGGTTTTGGAGTAGTGATCCACAGCAAATGACCCGTTCTGTAGGATATTCTGCGGATTGTCGCTCGATGCAACACATGCTCTAGCATACGACCGTTCCGCGTAAGATGCGTATATAAGATAGAAAATGGCCCCTTCCACTGGGTTTACGGTCACTTTAATAAAACCGTCTTCCTGGACTAAGCTAGTCACTTCTGCAATTGACTCTGAGGAAGTGAGGTACTCCGTGTAATTGTACTCGTCAGAGATGACACTGGCAGGGGGGACAGTCTTGTTGGTGGAATTGTACACTGCAAATGTCACAACAGACACTAGGTCTCCTCTTCCCCACCCAGGCACCTGACCGTTGTAAGTATTGTTGAGTATCGTAGCATTATATGATATCTAAGCTATTGTTAATCCACTAGAGGAACACAATGGGATAAGGCAGTTGATCTTACCAAGTTCCAGGAAAGACCAGGATTATCAGGCTCTGCCGGTACTCCTTGACCAGATTGTGGACTCATGGCAAAGTCCATTACTAATCCCTGGTCCTTGTGCGCCTGCAATGCCGCCTTTAGCACCTCTCGATACGCCGGTGTGCCATAACCATATATGTTCCAGTCGGTAGCGGGCGTGCCCTATAAGGCAAAACAGTTAGCGGCTTGCTTCTCCCTGAGCAAGTTGAGATAGTAACCTACGAATAATCCGCCATAGTTATAGTAGTTAAGGAACTGAATACCTCCAGCTCCCCGAACACCTAGTTCAGCAATATCTTCGGCCAAATACTGAGTATTTACACTTGCGTCTGGTAGCCTTCATCTATCTTATTAGCAATCTACCAGCATGAAGCAACAGTGAGTATAAGGGTCGTACCAGTATCTATATCGTGGCCGTACACGCACTGCGGGGTCGGAGAAGGTCCCTAAATGAGTATTGTCTGTCGTGTAGTCCTTTGGTAATGACGTAGCCGTGATAGTGCCAAAAAGGCACACAATATGGACGAGAAGATGAACGCATGCCATCTCGATTTGTTGACTACCAGATGACAGTATACTATCTTCAGCATTAATACACAAGTGGTAAGGATATTGACGGCATACATTGATACTTACATACACTTCATAAGCCGAAGATGCTAAAAGTCAAAAGCACAGACTTGGAAGGTATAAGTCAAATGCTGATAATATGAATACAACTTTTTTTATAGCCTTTTTACATCTCGAAGACAACTAACCCCAGCTGACATTAGATGTCATCTTTTTAGGGAAATTTCTATTATGATGTACAATCTCGATCATGACCATGATGTTCTGTGTTACAGTACCCCACATCTCCAAAGCAGCAGTATTGACGATACTACTTCTCGGCTCCTAATATAACGAGAAGGGCCGTATTGGAGTACGCCGCTTGGTGAGATCATCGCAACCACCGCTTGTCTCTCCACAGATCCATCGGTAATCTCGCATGCGGAGTATGAAAATAACCTTGTCCGAATGCGCGGGATCGGCTCTTATTGGGCCTCTGCTTCTAATAAATACCGGCACCAGGATGTCGAGGTACTGCTAGCTTGCGGGGTAACAACAAGGGTTCGTAACGGAGGGTAATAGTAGCAACTGCATACATGTAGTAACTAACCCGGTTCAGCATCATAAGAGCTTGGACACCTAGGTAGGAAAGTGTACGATAGTTGGTAGACGTATTTATAAGATAGTTCGAAAAGGGGAGAACTACTTTAGCTTCGAAAGTACCCAAGGTACGCTTCGGAGACGTTCAGCACGATACATTGAAATCATGATTCTGGTAATGGCTTACCTGTCTTTATGAATGTACCTATCCATATGTTCGGTACGAAGATGAAAACTAATACCGCCGAAACCCCATCTACGGGTCTTATAACCGATATATGATTATAGAAGATCCTAACCATGATATCCCTATACTAATTATACTATCCTTAAATCAAACACTGGTTCTCTTACCACAAAATGCAATGATTGAGGCGCCATTGAACTTTTAGGGAACGGAATCTATAGAATCTGAGGTGTCGCTCGGAGCAAAACAGCTCACATTCGTCAAATGACCTAAATTCACTATATAGTTGTTCTTAATAGCTTTATATGTTGTTAGACTGAATTTCACTACATGCTAGCTTTTCAGTCAATAGTCCGTGTGCACTACAGTCACTTCCAGCTCAAACTAAACACTTCTGCACCCGCCTTCGAAATTCCCACCTCGACACTCCCATCTTCACTCCGCACGCTGGCAGGTATCTTCTCCCCCTTTCTCTCCAGCACGATTTTCTTGCCCGACGTTTCGGGCAGCTTGTAGAACCGTCGTCCAAATCGGCTGAGGAAGCCTTCCAGCTTCTCTTGCGTCACATCCGCTTCCGTGATTACCTCGCGGTCAATCGCCTCTTCGAGGGCTAGCAATACAAGCTGTACCGCGAACGGCTGCGTGAATACCCCGGCTGGTGCTTTGCCTTCCGCAGCAGAAGTCTTGGATTTCAGGGGGTGGGGGGCGCTATCCGTTCCACTAGAATGGGTGTGATTAATATGCCGCCGATTACGATTGAAAAACAACTTACAGGAAGAATTTAGAGTCGCCGCTGACAATGGCCTTGACTAGGGCATCTCTGTCCGTGGGTTTCTTCGGAATCGGCTTGCAGAATGCGAAGGGATCGCAGCATGCATCGTCGGAAGTAAGATAGAGATGGTGGGCCGTAATCGTTGCTGCAGTCCCCTTATGTCAGCACCATTCCTAGCACTGACGGAATCAAAAACAAGTCAGAGTCATACCACCAACGGTAGGCCCACAAGCGCGCACCGCTTCTACAGCTGCTGCGGTGGTGCAATGCTCGAGAACAATTCGCAGCTTCGGAAATCGCTCATGGAGCGTTTTGAGAGTGGGAAGGAACGCCTCTTCCAAAGTTGTACCTGGTGGTGCCAGCAATTCTAGAACTTCCCCGTGCAGGTTTAACACCAATCCATGCTCCTCCATGGCAGCGAAGGTAGCATAGAACGACTCGAGATTTGAGACTCCAGAATCGGAGTTGGTGGTTACACCTAGAATTCTTTAGTGTTAGGGGATAATATGGGGCATGTCTAAGAATTTACCTTGGGGATACATCTTCACGCCTGTGATGCCGGCCTTTGTGGCTTCGACTACTACTTCAGGTGTGACAGAAGGATGAAGCTACGAGACGGTTAGGTGAATACATAATTATCAGATGGCGACCTAAGAATGTATGAAGAGACTGACGAATAGAGACATTTGAAAATGGACATCCTTGGTTATCGCCTGTAGTTTGGATCGATATTCAAGCACCTTAGGGAGAGTTAGTCGTCTATTTTATATGCCTATTTGTATCCACACATACTTGTTCAACCGTTGTAAGGGGAGGTATCTGTGTAAGCGTGAATTATTAGCGCATAACAATAGTCCCAAGTCATAGTTTGACTTTGCCATGTTTTAAATGGAATTAAATAACGGAACACAAAATGCCTACGTACAAGGTTTGGCATTCTATACTCTTTAATCAGCTCTTGTCTACGTCTTTAGGAATCAGGTAAGAAGTCATACACGAATACCGTATCAACACCACCTTGAGCTATAGTGGGAACCACTAGCTCCATCAGCTCACCCTGGCGCAGATGAACATGCATGTCTGCCGCTGCCTGCAGCTCGAGCCGCTTGATGCTTTTCAGCTGCATTTTGCCTATCTGTCAAGGTGTTTGCACTCTTTTCGAATTTATCTTTTAGTTAGTGTTGAGGGCTTGTCAACTTGTAGGCTGATCGAACGGTGGTGATCTTGTGTGGGGAGTTGAGATTTATCGAAGATCGACAATCTTTGATCTTAGATCTGATTACATAATTCCCGCTCTCCCACCCTGTCATCCTGCCGTGTGGCTGAGCAGTAGGTGGCTCGTGCGTTGCTGACATAGGTAGGTAGGCATTCAAAAAACCAGAGGTGTCACAATTATATAATCAATGAGGGGTCCATCCTCAGAGTACCTAAGCTGCTAAGGTTGTAGTCCACCTCTCAGTCTACACCTTAGTCCTTCGTCGACAGAGCGGTTTAGGTAAGGTTAGGTTATTATCATAGCAGGAAAGGGGTGCAATATTCGAATTGTGCCCGTCACCTCCAGGAGCGCCAGTCACTCGAGCCATTCTCCCCACTTCAGCCACTTCAGATTCTCAACTATTTTTTAACTTAATGGAACTGCGATCGCGAAGCGGTTTTGCGCGTTATTTTGGTAAGTAGCAACACAGTGCTTTGTTACCTGCACAGAATCACAGCCGCACGGTCCTTCGCTTACAGTGGAGAATTACGGCGAGCTTAATGTAGTAAGAATAGGGGTAGTGAGCAACGACCGTGCCTACCCGATGAGTCAGAGACCGGAACATACTGCATGGATTGCCTCAGTCCGTTTTACTTGCAAACAAAGCAACGATTAGGCCGCCTACTAGGCTATTCTAGATTTGAGTTCCTACATGTCACCTACTACTTACTATTTAAATTGACAGATCTCCCAGCTTCGATGTTCTTACACCTCCCGCATGCTGCTACCAAAATTGCAACTTCAGTTGATGTGCAGTCTCCTCAATATCCCAATATCCCAATAAACATAAACCTATATGTTTGTATTTGCAGACACTTGGCTTTCTTGAACCTTTAGGTAGTCTATTCCCTCCTGATAATCTATCCAGCGAATTTCCAGATCGCTAAGATGTCCAACGCTCAAGGACTTGATGACAGACAAGATGCTTGCTCTTCACTCTGCCGTCGCCGGCTTCTTGAAGACATGAAAGAACTCATGGAGAAGCCTTACCCGAATATCACTCTACATACTCGCGATGACAACTTTTCAGAGGCGTGCCTAATCCTCATCCCTACTCACTACGCGCCCCTACATCTCACTTTATTCTTTACGTCAAGGTACCCCTTGGATCCCCCACGTGTTCAAATGGACTCCAATGTGAACCACCCTAATGTCTTCGGAAATTGGATCTGCGCGTCTATCCTTCGCTCTGGCGGCCCTGAACACACACCGGCCTACACGCTCAAAGGCATTGCGATTCAAATGCTGAGCTTTTTCTCCAGCGACAACGTAGATCAAGACTATGGGAACGAGAGCGTCAGCTTGGCCAACTACACAGATCGAAACGCAAAGGTCCGTGACGAGTATAAGTGTGACCACTGCCATTTTGGCCAGACTGGATGGCGTACGCATCCCATTTTCAGACACCATACATACGATGACGATGCTCGTCTTTCTAGCAACCCGTATCACTGGCTTACGTTGCTTGGTACGGCCGAGGCGCCACCTGGACCTAGTAACGGAACACGAGAGACCCAAGGTACTCTGTCGATGGCGCAACTCAATGAGGCGAATCTATCTGGAATCGACGACCTACCAGATGAGCTTTTACTGCTTATCCTCGAGAAATTAGACTTCGAGCAACTGACAAGTTTCGCCAACGCCTGGCCAAGGATCAGCGCCATTGTCAGGGATTTCGACCTAGTACGACAACGCGAGCTGCAGTGTTTCTGTCTCAAGCAAGATTACCGTTCCGCCAAGCTTGGTGTTGGTGTTTTGACTTATAATGGCCAGGTTACTTCCGAATTTGATCTCCTCTCGCACCAAGCATACAAGGAGTGGCGCATTCGTAACTCGGTCAACAATCTCAGATTCAATCATTGGCTTCCTCTACCAATCTCCCACCAGCACTGGAGACGAGTCAAAGCCGATGCTAAGGATACCCTGGGCACTATGAGACCTCTGCTCAATAATAGCAAGAACAGCGGGCCCTTCGGTGACGTTCAGGTGATATTCACATTTATGAATGATGTGGTTGTTCGGCTTAATCAAGTGGCGGCGCAATCTGTGGGTGACGGTTTGGACTATCTTCGTAGAGACAGGAGCAGCGAAAAGAGCAACCTCCGACATGCCTCTGAGAAGGCCATCGACTCTTATTTCCATCTGTTCCACCTGCTCGTCTGCCTTGCTACCGAGGACCCCTCCTTGGTCGATCACGCCAATTCCTTACTTCGAAACTTCATGAATGGGAAGCAGTCCAAAGTCGACTGCCCCAATCTAGGTCATCTCCTCGTTGCCTTGTTGATCTCCGACGTCGAGGTCACCGAGGAGCTGAGTAAGTCCATCATCATAGAGGCGATCACGAGGAATGTCGTCTGGCTTCTTGACGTGAAAGGGGCCGACATGGCCGAACTCTCCTACATGGAGCGAGAGCCGGTGTCTGCGTATCGCCTCGACAAGACTTTCGAGGGCTCGAAAACCTCCTACCGACTTCTAATGTTCTCGGAGCTATTCCGCCGCATAGCACGGCCCACCCACCAGAAGCCCCTGAGCGAAGTCCGCGACAAGCTTTTCGAACGCCACGGCGCCCCTCCTCGCGGTGCGGCTCAGGAGCTGGCGACGACGGTCCGCCGCCTACACACCATCAACGACTTCCCCGCCTTCATGAGAGAAATGGGCCTCCAGAACATCCCGAACCCGCAAGTATTCACAAATGTGCTGCGAACGACCGTCCGTTCGAGTATGGACAAGGGCTACTCAAAATGGGGCCTGTCAGTCGATGATGCCCTACTGCTGCGCGCAAAGAAGGATAGCCATCTTCAAATGACTGATTCGGAGTCTCGATGGGTACATGAAAACGATGGTATTAATCCTCGCGAACGTTGCAGAGGCTTCTTCCCCAACAAGCGCTCTGGACAGGGCCCCGGCAATAGGGGCGGCCGAGGAGGTGGCCGAGGTGGTGGCCGAGGTGGTGGCCGGGGCGGCCGGGGCGGATAGAAAAACAAAGGAGACTTGCAAATGCTCCGCACAAGAGAGCAGCATAACATAGATACCTAGGTAGCTAGCGATACCCCTATCCCAAGATTGTGTCGGAATGGACACTGTACCAAAGTAGCTAGTTGGGTACTTGCTTAGATAGCCCAAGTACCAGAAAAAAAACTAGATACAGAAAAACAAAGCAATCTATTATCAAACTTGGACCATGAAACTGCTGCTGTTCTAGTGTATTATTTTGTTTTATCTGTAGCGCGCTCACAAATGTTTGAAATGCGGTCAGTCGCGTACCTTAGCAATCTACTGTACTATGCATGTACTCACGGACAAACGCAGCTGCATACATATTTACGTGTATATGCCTTCCTTAGATGGGTAGTTTACCAAAGGTAAAATACATGTCAGATCCCTGGTACCTGCTAGTTCGTTCAGATCTTTAATTCTGTTGGCAGCTGCGTCTGAGCCCAAGTGATTTGATGAAAGGACTATCGTCCCTGACTCTTACATTTACACAATGCCACCCTACATCCAGGAATACATCTTATTGCCTTTAAGTCCCTTGAGAAGCAGTAACAGCCTACCTACCTTGGCTGTATTCTAAGTCCAGTTAAGTTTAGGTACCTGCACGTGGATATCTAACACCGCTTACAATGGAGACCTACAACCTGACCTACGACCTGATTTGTATCCGAGCCAACGGCGAATGGTATGGTAATGATGAAGGTTTCCACGATACTAGATACTAACAATATCCATTATGAAGGGTCGTCGCGCAAAAAGCCCATCAGGGAGCCGAACCGGAGAGCCGAACCCTTACCATATTCCAATTCTTGCACGTCAAGGAAAACATCACACGCCTACGCGAGGGCCTCGCTCATATCCACTACCCGGACGATGATGAGCTTCGTGACATTCGTAAAAGAGTTGAGGCTGGACGAAAGCGTCTCGAAGCGGAAGATCTCACTACTATTCTTGCCTACCTGAGCGCCCACCAGGAACCGGACCGCTCTATATATTCCGGAGACGACCAAATTCGCGAGGCATTAAAGAGCCATGACCTGCTAAAAGATATGTACCCATCCCTATCACTCGAATGCGGATGCGAAATCCTCAGTTCTATCGTGGAAGCGAGTGCCGACCGTAAGCTCCCGATCAAGTTGGAGTTAGATTATGCAAACGGTATGGCATGATTCCCACACCCACCTAATGCATGGTAAACTAACAATCTGAGCGAGTAGAGTTGTCTCCTAGCGAATGGTGAGCTGACTCAGCCAATCTACCTTTACGGCGCCAATTAACTTATCTGTTACAGGGCTTACCTTGTGGACCTGGATACGAAAGAAGTCTGGCTATTTAGAGGCACGGAGTTAGAATATCAGGGCCATCCGTTCAACAACGTGTTGTTGTATCCTTATGTCCCTAAATTCTTGATCAAGTTCCCTTTTTCCGACCTCCAAGATTTGAGTGAAGATAGTCTCAAGGACCTAGTGGGCTTAGTTCACGGAGCCAATTATGACGTGGATTTCTCGGTCAAGGGCGATGATTAGGTCTGGTGTGGAGAATGGAAAAATCCTGTTAGACGATCTCTGCTGGTAGATGCAATCTACAGGATGCTAGAGTATCCGGATGATGGTGGAGGTTGATGCTAGGAACAATCGCTGCCTTTCTATGTTTTAGCCATCAAAGAAATTAACAATGTCATCTCTTCAGGCACCTTGAACCAATGGCCATTTGCCTCTACCCCTGAGTATTCTTTCCACTCGACTTCCAGACCAACCCGGGCGAGTACACGACTAGCCTAACGTCCTAGTCGTGACTGCTCCTCTCTCACCCTTTCTCAACGTACTCCTACTCTCCTTCCTCCTAACCCGTGAAGGAATCTACAATATAGGCTCGGTAATACTCGGTATACCTAACCAAGTAGTAATTGCGAAAGAGCGGAGATTATGTTCACAAGTGTTTAATGTACATAGCAACCGAGACCCCAAAATGAATCTTTCAATTCCATCATCTATCTTAAGCCTCACTCAACTTTCCCCACGCCCTCCAAAGCAACCACAGACAGCTCACATTGCCCGTCCACCACATAACGCCTCTGATCCGGCTCCAGAGCGGGTGATCAATCAGGATATACGCAAGCCCATACGCCACCCGCGCAGCCGTGTACACGAGTCCCGCGCGGTTCACGTACTGCGGCTCGACTCGCGCCAGGGTGGCGAAGCTCATGGCAGCCCCGAACAGGGCGTAGTTCTCGACGGCATTGGCGTGCGCCGCCTCGTTGCGCCGCAGCATGTCCAGCTGCTTCTGCGTGATCTTGCCCGATCGGACCGCCGCGTCGCCGTGCTTGGCCAGATCCTCGCGCGGCGACGCGTTGTGGTCGATGCCGTAGTACTGCTTCAGCGCGCGCGAGGATAGGATGTTATATGCGAACAGGAAGTGAAAGCCCAGAAAGGCCGGGGCGTGGTTGTGGGGTGTTGAGATAGATGATGCGGCGCGGAGGCCGAGGGTGGTCGCTAGAGATGCCATGGTTTGATATACAACGTTTGGGTTGGTGGTTTCCGGTGCTTCCGGTGACAGTTTACATTGTTTCGAGGCGAGAGAAAGGAAGCAGTTCCTCGAACTGGGCCTGTGATTTATAGGAATTGCGAGTCTTAGCTGCGAATGTCTGTGCCGCTGACCTGCGTGATCCTGATCCATGTGCTGTTTCTGATATTATCGCTTAGGTCGATTGATGATGGCCCCTGATCCTAACCTCATCACTATCACAACACCATAGGTGCCTAGAAATTTAATAAATTACACTATCAAGTTTCATGATGATTGGGTTTATATAAGCTTGTTGAGATATATAGAATATTCAACTCGGTATGTTTAGCGCCCATAATTCACCTCAACAATTGACTTGGTCCGTCAACATGCTTTACATCCCAACTCACTCTCGATTACGGGCCGCCTTTAAGCTCCAGATCCATCTCCGGGAAGTTGCTCAAGCCCTGTGTTAAGTAACCGTCAGTATTTATGCCAGCTGGTTAGAATATAGTTCAACTTACATCCTTCGGTAACTTCGTCGACAGTGTTGGGTACAGAGCACTTGTTCGCTTCGCTGAATTCCTGTGTCGCAACTCCCTCGCAGACGTTGCCAAAGCAAGCTCCGTCCATCAGCGTCTGGAGGGCGTTGTTTTTCCAGCCGAACACATAATCGCCATGCTGACCGAATCCGGTGCTGCATCGGGGTTAATATCAAAGTTTTACGTGTAATTCGTATGATGCGCTATCTTACTTGTCACCTGTGCTCAGATAGAATGGCTGAGAGCCATCCTCGGGCCAGTCGTTCGGGTCGTTAAATGCGGTTGTGTCCCAGACGATCTGTCCATGAACACGTTAAAATTGACTTAATATGAACAAATCTTTTTTTAAAAATAATAGAAAATGATCAGATACATACCTCAAGCATAAGCTGCGGGATTTTGATCGGATGAGTCGAAGGGCACTCGCCAGTCGTGGCGAATGATGAAGGGCCTCCAACAGGATACGCGACGTGGTCCTGATGGTTTGGGCTGTCGAGACGCTCCCCATCCCAGCAGCTAGGTTTACTATTAGCATATACCCTTGGCATCCAGATGATTAAGCACGATCTCACGTTGGAAAGTGAATGTTTGATCGAATGCCGCCCAAGCATGGCCCCGTTGGGAAGCCCTCGGTGTCCAGCTTCGGGTCACCGCAAGGGCCATAGTTGTCGCCCTCAAAGTCCGGGCCCGTAAAGCATCGGAAGCAGCTCTGAGACTTCATCTCCGTCTTGCTCTCGCGTCGCATAGAGTCACCAACTAGCATCCGGAACCCCTGATGACAATTTTTAGAATTCACGGCGGTAGTCAACTTTTCAATCTGGTACTTACAGGTTTAAAAGCAGTGACGGTGTTCTTGTGTGGTGAGAGGTAGTACACCGTCACACCACCCTGAGAGCCCTCAAGGAACCTGTTGGGGACTTGAGGAACTCTCTTGTATGTGCCATTTCGCGCCTTGAAGTAAAGGTTCGCTGTCCAGTAGTTGGAGAAATCGTCGCTGAAACTGCATGTCGTGCAGGACGCGAGTTCGGAGACGTCGCTAGATGGGATCGAAGCGTTGAAGGCGTTCTATGAAGGTTAGGCAAGATAAATCAAGCAACACGACAGGAGAACGTACTCCTCCGACAATCTATGATAGTTAGCATTAAGCTATACATGTGGAATGTGAGGCCTGTACCTGATGAAGATGCGGAGATGGGTTAACGCCTGGATTAACAAGCCTAGAGACAGAAGTCAGGCATTCACTATCGAGAATCTTCGGAGTTTGGGGGCCTACGGGTCAAGTCGCTCAATGACCACCTGGGAGCATCCAAATCGGACGAGACTATTGTCTCCGGGTCCTTTTATCGGAGTTGTCTGCGGCAATGCATCGGCAAGCACCGCGAAGGCCAAGAGGGTGGACCAAAACATCGTGACTCGTTTTAGCAAACCAAGAACTGTAGTCAAAAGGGTTACTATGAGAAACATGAAACGAGTGTAGTAAAAACCGGCCACATGGTTTATAACATGGTCCATAATAAGTGAGGATCTTGTCCATTGCATTTCAACCAAGTGCCGGCTGCACCTTCTAAGTTAATAATAGAGTAGCAATTAGTATTAATTGTCAATATTATACTGACCATTCATGCCCACCGGAAGATCTAGGGTGTAGGCGTATGCAGCCTATAGACGGTCTCCATTGGCCTAGAAGCTATTTTGCCATATCTACCGGATACGTTTAAGTACCTAAGTAGATGTATGATTATGACAATTCTTTATAAATAGAATATGATATGAGGCCTACCATCCAGGCCCCGACAATGAGAAGGAGCTAATGAAGAAGCATTGTTGAACCTGAAATCAACCCTTGATGCAATTAGACAACATCCGGGAAAGGGGGGTTCTACCCCTTTAAATTGAGAAATGAGATTGAGATGAGCCACATCAGTCTCAATAAGCCAGAATTGTTGTATTATAAATAATTTAGCATAGAAATGTGCTTTTCTAGAAGATTTAGGTGATATCACTATTGTTGCTGTGTCCAGTCATGGCTAGGAGACGTCGTTAGAAAGGAATGTGAAGGACACTCTACCTAACCCAATGCTTTTCCATAACAACGACCGTAAACAATGAATCCTATGCTATGCTACCTAGTCCGCCGTCTAATGCTTGATTCCCATGTGTGCGCCCCAATCCAATGCGAACCTATCCAATCGTTATGCATGATACACATACCCAACATGAAGATAGCTTCCTAGCTCCACCTCTATTTTGATTATGTAAATTGCCAACAGGGTAACAAAAGAAACGTCCAAATAATATGAAATATGGTAAAATAAATAGAGAAAAAGAGGAATTGCAAGAAGATAGGTATGCATATCGCTACGCCTAAAAGGTCCATGTAACTTCGGCACCCAGCAACTGATCCATGATCGCGCTGGCAGTGGCTCGCGGGGTATCAATGTCACCAGTATTCAAGAACTCCCACTTGTGCCGCAGTTGCTGCTGGAGGAGATCGGCATTGAGCCCGATGCCCGGTGCGCGGCCCGTGGCGAGGAACCCCGTCTCGGCGCTGGACTGGGCAGCCAGATCGGCCCGGGGTCGACACACCTGGTCGTAGGCCTGAAGCGCGGCTGGAATGGCTGCTTTAGACGGAAGCCGACCGAGAAGTGTGCTGAGTATCAGCGCCTGCTCAATGGCAATGCTGACATGGGCACCCTGTAAAGGAAGCATGCTTTGGGCGCAGTCCCCGATCAGGCAGATATTTTTAGTTACGTACGTCGGCGCTGGCGTATGTTCCAGTTGGCAGATGGCTGCTACCTGGACAGTGTATACACTTTGGATGAGCTACACGTTGTTAGTTAGTATTTACGCTTCGTGAACAACATTGTACAGCAAAGGAGTACTCACATTTACCATGCCTTGACACGCCGGTAGTCGGTTGCCGGCGAACATCTCCTGGAATTCTTCCGGGCTGAACAGCTTAGCCCACGAAGGGCTCGAACTTCCATCCTCTTCCACGGAGTCGTCTGAGTTACCGAAAATTACTATTTCGACTTCGCTGCCGTTGTTATAGAGGCCGTGCATCATCGTAGTTCCGTTTCCGATCCAAGCTACTAGACGTGGATTTCTCGGGTCTAGGAACTCCATCCCCATAGCCTGCTGCGCCCTCCGAAGTGGCACCTTCATAGGTAGAGTCCAGAACCCTGTTGAGTGAGGCTTAACCATGTTCTCGTTGGGGCCAAGGACAAGCTGCCGTGTGAAACCGTGGGCACCGTCCGCTCCAATGACGATATCGTACTGCTTCTGCGATCCATCCGCAAAGACCAGCAGCAGCCCCTGATCAGAAGGCAACTCCATTACAGAAGAAATTTCCGTGCCAGGGTGCATCATACGTGGCGGTATTCCCCTGAGCATCTCTGTTAGGAGGGCCTGACGTCCGACATTCTTCCCTTCTTCGAAACCATTGACTTCCATTTTTCGTCCAGCATGAGAGCCTGTAGCAATGCGTAATTCACACGCAGTGAGGACAGCGCCGGCACGGTCAAGACATTGCACCAAGTCTGGGTCGATAGCGACTAAAGTATCTTGCGTGCTCTGTGCAAAGACCAACCCCGGACCTTCTTCTCTGAAGGTAGGCCGCGATTCGTACATGTCAACGGCAATATGAGGGTATCGTAGAAGCCCACGTAGAACTGCGGCGCCGGCTAAGCCTCCGCCTATTATGGCGACTCTTATTGTTGAAGGTGAACTCGACATTCTCTCGTAGTGTCTATGATATAAAGCAATAGCTAATGGGAAGTCTGTTTGTTATGATGTTGCTGTGGTTGGGCTTGGTGATTCTAGACTAGTCGGGGAGAAAGGTTCTTTAAGTAAGGTCGCCATCATCTCGATACCTAGAGACACCAAAATAGAGGCTTTATTCACAGTAGCCATCGGTTGATCCTCTTAGGCTATCATCTTCAGGTCTATTGTGGACCGCGAGACCTCTAGCCTCGATCTACTATCGCTGGTCCCGGCTCGAGAAACACCCTTGCTGCCATATCATTCCTCGAATGAAGCCGCATGATGCCTTCTTGGCATGGGGGCGAGGGAAGCTTCCCGTTGTCTTGCTGTTAGAATACCAAGAAGACCCCTGTCGCGGTAAATATAGGTAGGGCTGAAGGAGCCAAATAGATCTAGGTCGTACATAGGATCTATGAAGGTCTGGTCCACACAAGAACAGGGTGAGCCCCTTGTATGTAGAGAGTGAACTATCTAGAAGCTCACGCCGGGGGGTCTAATTGGTGGGGGAAGCAAGTGATTTCCAATTTCCTCAATTTATGTAATCGTGTATGACTTGGCGCGTAGCATTTGCCTGGCCTGTTAAGACGGATCGCTGTTACTAATGTTGACTCTGTCGCGCTTCGCACCTTCGGAAAAGCGATAGAGAGCCAGCATTAGTAGCGCCGGCGAATCTTAGCTACAGAGTTCCTACAGGGGCCCGCGCTGGTGCCAAGGTGCCCTGTTGAGATCTAGCAACTAGCGCGAAGTTCCCTAGAACTTGACGCGATGTGCAAGTCTAGCCAATCGTAGAGCAATGATATTCCAACTATCGTCCCCTGCAGATGTGACTGTATGAGATCATCTTGACCAGGATGTGTCAGCTCTTGTTAGCTTACAGAACTACATACATTGCTGTATTGACCGCTACAGAGTCTGAGAGTCTAGGCAGTGAAGATCCCACGTAGGCATCGAAATAAAAAACTACTAGCTTAATAAAAAAAGAATCTGATGCGCAGTCAGAGAGCGATAGTTTCAGACATATTATCAAATAATGTGATTCCAATCAGGGAGAACTGTATATTCTAGGAAAAGAATCATCTACAAGTAGTAACAAAATTACCCCAGTCTTCCACATGTTTTATCTGATAAGTTCTTATCAGCTTATCTAACAATATGGCTAAGGTAAATTAGGTAATCATAAGCATAGAATCTCGCGGTCGAAGAGTTTCTTAGCCGCGAGAATGTTCCCAATATAATAACAGGAAAAAAAACATAGGCATTCACCTATCTATTCCTGGTAATTCTTAGATTCTTACTGTATCCAACATGGTTAGTCTCATCTTGAAAGAACCCGCGCATCAATCGGATCCCATCTGTAGTCCTACATAGGTAGAAAGTTGGGGTCGATGGGATTTGACGGCGATCAGGCACCCAAATTATGTATACTGAGAATAGCTTCGAGTTTAACAAGAACGCATTTCACCACCGCACTAGACTTTACAATAGTTCCATTATTTCTCTGGCTAGGTCTAATTGAACCCTTGCTGCTAACATATGGATCAAGCTTCGCATCCTAGACGAGGACATCTCTCCTCAGATCGACTCTTCGGCTTTTCTCATTGGCCAATGACCGAAAATATATTTCGAGCTTCATTATCGCATAAGAACTTCCTTCAGGCAACGACGTTTCGCTTTGCTTATCATAGGCCTCCCATGTCGCCGGCCAAAGTTGAAACTGGCAATAGAAATCCAAGTCATCTTAATCCATGAATTGCCATTTCTTGTTAGAAATTGCAGCGGATTCTGCGTTGTACTTCGGTGCATCATGCACAGAATGTCATTACATCTTAAGAAGATAGACAATTCACTCTCACATTCTAAATTAAGAGTCAAGTCTTATCAACTAAGGTAGGGCCGGCCACCCCAACAAGCCAGTGAAGGAGATCTACTGCGTGTTCTTGGGCCGTTGCTTAAGATTGAAGAACGAACCTGGCTATCTACCGAGCAGCACCCAAAAGATTCCATTGTGTCGCTCTGCCATCAATCCGTTAGGGATCACTTTCATCAAAGGTTAACACTAACATCGATTGAGGAAGTTCATGCTCAAATGAATAAATTATGTCGTCAATTTGATGAAGCTAGCCGTGTAGAAGTTGAAGAGCATGGTCAGGATACCCCCATATCATTTAATAATAATGCAAATAAATATAACATAAATATAATTGTTTAAGCATTTTTCAACAAAGTACGCATGAATTGAAATAAATTTTATTTTATATATTTTTTTAATTATAAAAAATATACTTCGTTTAACAAACATGAATATATAAAACAGATGTCACACTTACACTCACACTCATACAGCATTTAGCATCTCACCTCATCTCAACACAGCTCCTCATTCAAACCTCACGTTCTCTTCTCTCTCCATACTTCACACTTCACGCCAAACGCATCGCACAGATCACCCATCTCTCAAAGCGACGACACACATGCAGAGGGGACTTTCTTTCTTTCTTACGTTCTCTGCAAAGCAAAAGCAGCACACATTGCTCGGCTATATACATGACACGGTGCTCTCAAGGCCGCAAGACAAGCGCGTGCTATGCTGGGGTATCATGCTCTCTTGCTTCTTACCTCTTTCCTTCCTTTTATCTTCTTTCTTTCTTTCTTTCTTCTTCTGGCCATGATCGTGATCCTCCCTATTTTCTTCTTCTACAAAGATCTTTTTCTCCACGCCAGACACGACAAATCCCCTGCCTTGCGGTGTGGTGTTTCTTCCCCTCATTTTCGTCTCCTATCTGAGATCAACTATCTCGTCCTGACATTCATGCCTACATTCGGCAATGAGTCGGAGAACTGGAATCCAGGATCGGCATATCTAGTAATATGCAAGTTCCAAGACGGCACGAGCCATCGTGGACCTATCCTTGGGTTCACGTCTTCTCTCCAAATCCACTAGAGGGATCTTCGAGAATGTACATCCAGCTAGCCGCCGTTCCCAATAATGGAAGAACAAGTCGTACCAGGCTTTCGGTCTTCGGTGGCCTACAGAGGCGCGAATCCGGCTTCTTCGAGTTGCTTGCCCTCGGGCAGCATCGGACGACCTTGCATGGGAAATGGCCAGAACAGGGGGTTCTCTAAACTCTTGGCGGTGTGCGCCATCGGGCCCCTACCGACTGTGTGACTGATATGAATGGCCCGAGGATCTTGTTCTCCTCCATTCTTATCCTCGCCTTCCTCCATAAGGCCCTCCATACTCTCGCCCGGCTCGAAATTGCCTTGTCCATCGGTCGACGCTGGCTCTGGGAGTTGCGGAGGTCCGCCTCCGGGTCCGCCGACATCTCGCGTGCCCCATGCGCAGAGGAAATCTTCGTCGTTGACATTGGGCGCGAAAAAATTGAGACTACTAGTCGTCGGTCGAACCAGCGTATCAACTTCTGTCAAGCCACTGCCCGCCGGGATTTCCACCTCGATGTTCCATTTCTTGGCCAGGAATTGTAGGATATTCAGTGCCTGGTGTGCGAAATGGTGACAGGGAGCCATCTCGGTAAGGTGTGCGATCCCTTGATTTATAGCTTCCGCTACATTAGGACTCATTTTTGCGGTAGTTGTACTCGACGGTGACGTTGGCTCGGGGTTCTCTCGGGTACTGGAAGAGTGTGACCTCTGACCATGAGTCTCCGTGTCTTCGGGCTTAGCCGTCGAAGGGTTGGATACTGCCGTGGGCGAGGTAGACTGCGCCTTAGATATCTCTGCGCCTACCGCAAGATGCATAATAGACGATGTGAGTACAAAGTACGGCACAAACGATGGGGTGCGACGAAGGGTATATAATTGAGAGTATGATCGAAGTAGTCCTTGGATCGCATCTGCAGCTTGAGAGCAGACGTCACGAGGGAGTATGCCGGAACCAATGATTCGTAGCTTTATAAGGGGTCGGAAAAGGAGTAGAATGGCGAAGTGATAATACATGCTAATGGCAAAATGAGCTAAATATTAAGGGGTAGAATAATAGGACTCACTGGGCGAAAAGGACGGCGGGTGTGAAATTATGTCCTAATCGGAGAACCTCAGGAATCCTGTCGTACCAATTGAGGTACTGGGTGTAGATACTGAGTAGGTCTCGGCTTGTCACTGGTTTGCCGGGAGAGTGAAGAACGTACAGCGACTGGTGAACTAGTTCACTGAGTTCGCAGAAACATTTGTAGACAGATCGCACATTGGACGGCTGCTCACAGGAGCGTTGCAGAGGTGCACCTGCGTGACTAGTTAGGCCATGCGTGGTATCCCCATGTGATGATATATAGAACCAATTACTGAACTTACCATCATCAGTATAAGGGACCCACAAAGACGCCTCGATGTCATCAATAATAGCAGGCTTAGGCGGTAGACTTGGGAAACAAGAACACTGCGGTAGCGAACCTGTCGCTAGGGACCATGCACTTTAAAAAAGTCAGCTGAAGCACTCCGAGGTAAATTGGTGGCACACTTGCTGGTCCAAGGCAAAAGCACCCCAGAACGTGGCAGCTTGAACGGCTATCTCATCTTCATCGCCGTCGTTTTGCAGGCGGTGCAATCCCATCTCGACGGCCAATCGTATGCTCTGCCCTGCGTAGTACCAAGACTCGGAATCTCGTCCACAACTCGCTTCTCGGATGGACATTATCCCCAAGGCTTGGATGGTGGTTAAATTATGATGATTGGATTCGCGGTAGAAAAGCCTTAGAGCCTCCTGGAAGAAGTGATCACCTGCTGTGCGGGGGTCGTTCGGGTTTGCACGTGTATTTGGTTTGGTTGAGAATCGACATCCAAGTGCCAATAACGCGTTGACTAAAATAGGGGAACAGTATCGATGTGTCCCCTTAAGAAAGTCCTTCATGAAATGCTCCTTGCTGAGGGACGCGAAAGTCGGGTATTCCCAGCAGAAGTAGAGCGCCAGGAGATGTGATACTAAACCAGCATCCGCCGTAACGCTGGTCCAGGTTCCAGTTGGGACTTTCATCTCAGGAGAATCCAACGGTGCCAGTATCTGGTCAACTCCTCGGTACTGAGGGTTTTCTCCCGCTACCGACTGGTCCTGAAGCCACATGCCAACACGTGAGCGCGGAGGAGCTTCGGATGTCCATTGCATGACATCGGGATGGGAGTCGCTACGGGTTGACACGGTCTGACTTTGAGAAGAGAAGTTCCAGGGGCTATTGGAGTCAAATTCCTGGTTCAAGTTGCCGTGCGCTTGCGCTTGTGCTTGGGCTCCCGTAACGGGGCTCATTCCCATCGCATTATAGCCCCCCGTACCAGCGAGGCCGCCGTACGATGTCAGGGGGGGTAAGGTAGGCCCACTCCTGGGCTCGTTCGGGCGCGTGAAGCTGGGCAACGAAGGCCCAGCAGCTGGGAAAGCAGGAGCATTACCTAGCCATTCCGAAATACCCCCTACCGAATGCCCTTGTCGCAATCTCTGCAGGACTTCCTCCACCAACTCTGGTCTGACGAGGGCGGAGATGACTGAATCGTTTTGACGCTGCTGGCGGCGCAAAGATTCGATTTCATGACGCAGGTTCTCCTTGGATTGGCGCACGGGTACCTCATATACGCACTCCACGTCCTTTTGCGACTTGCAGCGCCCACACGGCTTTTGCCCATCACATTTGGCCCTTTTCTTTCGACACTCGGTACACGCGTTCGG
Organism: Hypoxylon fuscum; assembly: GCA_022578945.1. Classification (NCBI taxonomy): domain Eukaryota; kingdom Fungi; phylum Ascomycota; class Sordariomycetes; order Xylariales; family Hypoxylaceae; genus Hypoxylon; species Hypoxylon fuscum. Next base: position 112,220 of record MU399897.1, on the reverse strand, counting down.
AGTGACGACACCAAGACCTCTTCGTCGCTTAGAGAGTTGAGGATTCGCAGAACTACCGCCTCCGGAATTACTAGAGGGAGCGGGTGCTTCGTGCTTCGGGGTGGGTCTGGACGAAGAGGACTGGCCGGTGGAGGGTGCGCTACCTGGATCCCCCTCCATTGTAGCGGTTCAAGGTCGTCTGAGCATGCTCGAAGTGGAAGGGTGCCGGTACATGCAAGTATAGAGTATAGATACGCCCTTTGCTATCTAATTACATGTAGGTATCGTAATGCCGGCGAAGGGTAAAGTGTCGCGTCGCGTCGCCTGTACGAGTTACCTCGGAAGAAGACGTGCCTCAATAGGAATTTATATGTGAGTAGCCGTGAGATGCGAACTCACGTCCAGTGTACTTTAGAGAGACGCGACAGAAAAAAACACGAGGGGTTATTCACAATGTTGGATTTTATTTTTTATCTTCCTTCAACTCGAGGAACGTAATGTCATAATCTATTATAAATAAAAATATTCGCGATGAATTGACGAATGAACGATGTGTGTATTTTAAGAAGGTGATTTGAATGGTGAGAATGTCAAAATGCTCTATACATGAAATTTCGAGAGCTTTCGAGGTCAGGTTTGGTTTTCAAGCATGACAATTTTTACGCTACTACATGTATGTAATTGGCCTGAAAAACACTTTGGCATGTACTAGTACATGTATGGCACATGCGTCTCGCTGCGTGGACATGCGCCTTCTGATGTAACAGATCAGATTAAATTGTCCTGGTACAGGAGATGGCCCTCCGCGAAACCACGTTCAAAGTATAAATGCGCCCACGTAGTTTAACTCTGGTAGTCGCGATTACAACTATCCTCTACAAGTATGTACATTTGACTCTCAATACTTTGCTTGGGCTGAAATAAAAGCGAGCACAGACGCAAGATGGACACGAAGATGAATTTTTCGTCCAGGCAGCTAGGTTGAAATAGGTACATTCTTCCTGGACATGTACATACATATGCGGGCAGCTCGATGCCGGCTTTGATATTATGTACCCTGGAGACAATGAGGGACAAATGGTGGGGTGGTGGGGCTTTCGTTATGCTCCGCAGATAAATGTAACGATTCACCGACTCCTCTCTAACCTTTTCGAGTCACCTTAAAGCCTTGGGCCCAGCCGGAACATGCTCGACGCCTCTAGAGCTGGTGGGGTCCAGGGAACAAATCTTTGATTTCTAGATAGATGGATACAAGATTATGTCCAAGCTTCGAGATCTGATCGAATAGAAATATTTGAGTAGATTCTACGATCTTTCATGCCGAATTATTAGCGCTAAGCTCTGGTATCTCGGCATCTTTACCTATAGTGCCTATGGTCTTGTGAACTGAACTTGACAGGTGACTAATTCATACCTACGTCATAATTCCATATAAAATCCGGATTAACCTTGCTAGACCTCGAACTACCTACAGCCTATTTTTGCTAGCACGTAATAATAATAATACATGCAAAAAAAGGATGCAGGTTTGGTGGTACAACATTAGATAGGTACATATATCTACTAAGAGAACTAGTTCCCATAGGGTTAGTGCGCTATTACCCACTTGGTATTGACTAGGAGAGATATGTACAGATGGGCTGATGGGTTGCCTGTGTTTCGTGGATGTCGTCCAATCTTCAAGAAATCGAATCCAAGATGTGGCAAGCCGAGAAAGAGATCTGAATTCCATTCGGTAAACCACTTCGGAATCGGCTCCGAACTTAAGGGGCATCCCACTTATACCGGCTCGGTGTAATCCGTACTCCTCCAACAAACCACACACTATGCCGCCACTTTATATTTATCATGGTATCAGCGAGGCGAAAATGAAATCTACATGTACTTAACTACTTAGCCACAAGACCGAATACAATTCAAGCGGTGTAGAGTCTTGTGGCAATATTCAGGGGTAAACAGGAAAAGATTCCCATGCCAGCATATTCCTGGATTCATTTATCTTCAAATACCGTATTAGAAGAGAGAAAACCAGAAAATTGATTCCCTTAGGAAATTCTACAACACTTACGCGTGGCGTACACTCTTCGAAGAGTTTAATCGGTCGTGTATTAGGCACAGTGGCGTGAAGCTGTAATCACGAGAGAGAGTAGTCCGTTCTCGTAGTTTTGCTTGTTTTGGTTTATCGGGGCGGAAATGCAAGAGGGAAAAAAGCCACAAACAATACCCCCTTTTCAAATGCCATATTATCAAGTCTCTAGAACTAGAGCATAGTCATTACGAGTCCATTCAATAGGTACCCCAAGAAACTCATGTTCTAGCAATAAGTCAATACGTAAAGACAACCGAACTTAGCTTTACCTTGCTTAAGGTAGAATATCACAAACCAAGCGAGACCAAGCCTCGTACCCTATCAATTTGTCATACCATAGTCGCCTAGCAAATCACAGGTACATACGTATGTAAGCACATCATTTCCCAAAGGGCGAACTTTGATTTCCGCTACAATCCCATGTCTGCCTTCCTATGTACATACATACGTGCTCAGCTACCGCGGGATAACTCCCGACGCACGTATTCTTATTAGGTAGCTTAATCGTTACTGGATTCGAACCCTAGAAGCATCCATTTCGGCGTCACCACTTCACGCCGACTTATCATACACCTCCCCTTTTCCCCTTTTCTGTCCAATCCTAATACCTCTTCGTCGGGCTGCGACTCTTGGCCGGACTCCGCCCCCTCTCGCCCTTGGACGGGCTCCTTCTCGAGAGCGGGGTGCCGGGCGGCGGCAAGGCCTTGAACCGCTGGGGGCCGTCGTCGGTGTCGGGGGTGTCGTCGTGGGCGGCCAGGAGCTGGCGGGAGGTCTTGTGGCGCGGGGTCTGGGGCTCGACGGCCTGCCAGTAGACGTGCTGCGAGGGCGGCCGCATGTGGTGCTGGTCGCCGGCGCGGTGGGACGGGAAGGGGTTCGAAGGGTGCGAGTGCGAAAACTCGGAGAAGGCCGTGGTGCTCTTGTACAGCGATCGGCCGCTGAAGATGAAGATGGTGAACAGGAGGATGAAGAGACCCTATTCGAAGATTAGCTGCTTGTGCCCCTGAGCTATCGTACGATATACGATGTTAGGTCAAAATACTCACAATAGTCTTGTAGGACATGGTGTCCACGATATCGTTCATGATCCTGGCCATCTCCTTGGCGCCGTTGGCGATCTGCTTGACGTTGTCCGGGTTCTTGTTCATGCATTCGGCCCACTCCTCGCATATCTGGTACATGGCCGGCAATCGTTTCTCTGGAGGAGCACACTTGTTATTCACGTAGTTGCTTGTGCACTTTTCGATTACGCCGAGGATTTCGGCTCTCTTGGCCTCCTTCTCTAGCAGAAAATCCTGGCGCAACCCGCCGATGATGGCCCAGGCCACCCAGCACGCGCCCGAGACGCAGAACAGGTTAAATGCGAAAGTGACCCAGTACCCCAAGATGCTCGGGGCGTACGGGTGCTTTTGGATAGTGCTCAGGAACGTCCCAAACCAACTATCCTTCTTGCGCTGCATCTGGTTGCTTCGCGGCTTGTTCGGCGGAAAGGTACTCTCGTCCGACTCGTAATCGGACTCGTCGTACTCGTCCTGCTGAAGGTAAGGGAGACGGAGTCCGCTGACGTCACGGTTTTCATTGTAGCGCTTTCTCTTGCGCACCTTGTCGCGTGAGGCGAATATCGTGGTAGAGATTTCGCCCTTGCCGGACTTCTTAGGCGACGATCTGTTCTTGTTCATGGTGGCGGGTGTTATGGTCATGCGCCCGACGTCGTAAGAATGATCATTCTCAGGGGTGTCGGGGAAGTCCGAGGCGTCAGTAGCGGCTGGACTGGATTCGGCAGCTGAGTATTCGGAGATGGCATCGGCGTCGAAGGGTTTCCTTGGTGTGGTAAAGGCAGGATTGCGGAAGGGCGGCGCAGTAATTGTTCTGTGAAGGGAGGCATTCGGAGCGAAGATGGAAGGTTGATGTGGTGGCGTAGGTGGTAGAGGTTTAGATGGAGAAGTTCGAGATGGGGAGCTCTGAGTGCGATTAAAGGGATTGTGCCCGAAGGCGCTACCTCCGTTGGTGTTCATGTTGGAAGAGGCGAAGGAATCTAGATTTTGTTTTGCTATGATTAGCTTGGGTTGTCCATGTTTGTTCAATATGTTTAAAACGGTCAAAATATCTTTTCTGGGCGCGTAATTGTGGTAGTACACAGACGAAAAAGGTTGGAGCTAGGTATTTCATACTTTGGGCTTGCAACTGTAACTTTCTCGTCGATTGCACAAAGGGGCTCGACGGATCCATGGGACCATTAGTCTGGTATTCCCAATCCATGGGAGATTCGTAGGTTCGTCGATCCATACTAGGTAGCCCTCGATAGACAATTCCAATTATCCCCGTCGGATATACGGAGAGCGGAATTGTTTATTGTAGCAAGAGACCAATCGATGATGAGAGGTAGCAAGACGAGATGTGGAAATATCGGAAATATCTAGAGAGCTTTAGCTATGGGTCGGTCCCTATTATTTCTTCTTTGTGAGGTGGATTGGAATCAGTTGTTCGTTCCTGTTGGCAACCGTCAGCTCCAAAGTAAACAAAAATTAGCATGACATGGATTGAGAACTTGAATGGGATGAGTAAGCCGTGCACGTACCCACATATGTATGTAAGTACATAAGTACAGTACTTGGGTACTTGACGCGTTCCGTGCACGAGCCAACATGAATTCGTTCCACCCCTGTCAAAGTTCATCAATCGTACCTTTAATTCTTCTTTAACTATGTTGTCTATCGTCACCCAACATTAAACACCAAACAAAATTCTTTTTTTCAATCTTTCAACTCTTTAACACAATTCTACACACATACAGTTTGTGGTCTTCGATCGGGTTGATTGATCAATATTATAACCACTCCTCGGACACCTGAGGAATCCAAGTTGCGCCTCTTTCTTGATTCTTCGGTAGTCGAATACAGGAGACTACGGGAAACTAGGAATCCTCATCAGCCTTCTCACCTTTCATCGAATCATCCATCACATCCTCCTCATCACCAAATCTTCCACATTTCTACCACCAAAATGTCGGACGTCGAATCCGACGCGGGTGGACAGAACCTCCGCGAGGAGCAGGACAACGACCAAGGTGACTACGATCTTGCCCGTGCCGGCGATTCAGATAAAGATTCGGATGCCCTATCGGATATCGACGAAGACCAGTTCGACGACTACGATCCCGCCACCGCTCGCATCGACGAGAAGCGTCCCGAACCCCAAGTCATCGACGAAGATGCCGCCCGTACCCTAAAAGCCTCGCGACGCAAGGGAACTGCCACCAAGAAGCCCAAGGAAGGTCGACGAGCCAAGAAGCGCAACCGCGACGACGACAACGACGGTGCCGACGGTGAGATCCTGCACACCAAGCGAGCCCGGAAGGTTCCTAGTGCGGATGCTCCGGATCAACAGTCCGAGCCCGAACCCGAGAATCTAACGCCCGAGGAGCGACGAAGCCGAGCTATCGAGCGCGCCGCTCAAAACCAGTCCAAGCCCAAGAATAAACGAAGAATAAGGAATAACGATGTCGTACGTATACTTTTTTTTTTATATTCTCTCTTATGATAGATTTACTTACAAGACGAAATACAGGACCTGGAAGATGAGTTGGATGACCGCATCGCCGACCTCAAGGTCCGCATGGAGAACGCCTGCCAGGCCGACAACCAAGCCCGCGAGGCCGGTCAGCCCGCTCTGCACAAGCTCAAGCTTCTTCCCGAGGTCATGGCCCTGCTGAACCGCAACAACAACCAACAAGCCGTCGTCGATCCCGACACCAACTTCCTGCAGCACGTCAAGTTCTTCCTCGAGCCCCTGAACGACGGTTCGCTTCCGGCCTACAACATCCAGCGCCAGATCTTCGAAGCCATGACCCACCTTCCTATCGAGAAGGAGGCCCTGCGCTCCAGCGGCATCGGCAAGGTCGTGCTGTTCTACACCAAGAGCAAGAAGCCCGAGGTCGGCATCAAGCGCATGGCCGAGCGCCTCCTGGGCGAGTGGAGCCGACCCATCCTCAAGCGCACCGACGACTACAAGAAGCGCCACGTCGAGACCCGCGAGTTTGATTACCAGTACGTTTACTTTTTTTATCTATCCATTATATCTATTTATCTCTATATAGTATATATATACATACATACATGCTAACAAATATCACAGAGCCGCCAAGCTCCGCCAGGTCGGCGCCAGCAGCAGCCAGCTCACGCTGAACCAGCGCACGGCGGCGCAGATCGCCGCCGAGGAGCGCGCGCGCATCCTGGGCCCCGCCAAGGCCGTCAGCGCCGCCCGCGTCGCCGCCCTGCCTACCACCTACACCGTCGCCCCCCGCAGCACCTTCGACTCCAACAGCGCCCCCGCCAACCGCCCCATCGGCGCCAGCGGCATGGAGGCCTTCCGCAAGATGACCATGAAGAAGAAGAGGGCCGCCTAGGGTCTGTCTTTCTTTCTGTCTTTCCGCCTCGAGAGGTGTGTGCAGCAAGATGGGTACCGTCAGATTGGAATCGCTGGTTTGGTAAGGGGTTCAGTACAGTACTGCTGCGTATGATTATGGGCATGTACGTTTGCTAGGAGTTCGGGTCGGCACGTCTATCTCTCTTGTTTCACGAGAAAAACAAAATGTTTCCCATGCTGCTGTACTATGCCCTACTGGCAGGTAGCTAGCTATATGCAGGGTACTAAGGAGGTTACTACGAAGGACGAAGGGATATCGTCAGGTTGGGGTTATTAGGTAGCATGCCAGATACCTAACCTAGGACATCGTTGCTATAGGCTTTGGGCTTCTGAAGTGAAGATATTGCTATCTACCAGACTGTGCCCTCTCATCCAGACGTGTGCCTTGTGCCTCGTGACTTGATACTATTACGTACCTAAGCCATGGCAGAGGACCTCTTCCAAGCTGGTGTGCCCTCATTGTGACCGAGCAAACTGCCCTACTCTGTGACACAGTACCACAGCGTGCTAACACCTATCCAATAATTTGCTACATAAGGACGAACAAGGAAACGATTTTCATCCAACGAAGATCTAGTGGTACAATGGCATGGCTGCATCTTCCTCTTCCCGTGAATGCTTTCGTGCCCTGGATCGACTCCATTTTTCATATTGCGGTACGCTTTTTCTGTTGGTCCTTTCCACGGCCTCTATCGTACGGTATACCCACGCTCGTTGTTTAGGTTTACACCAGAAACAAATTAAAAGAGTAGCTTCACTCCGTTTCAATCGGAGGACCTCCGGGTCACGAGCCCGGCGCGCTTCCGCCTGCGCTATGAAGCTCATGGCTTGGGACCCCTCCCGTTACGTACGTTGGTATCCGTATTGCTGTTTGTGTCTAAGTATGTAGTTCCTTGTTTGTCGTGGGGGGTCGGGGACGGGACTTGAGCACAAGGAATTCAGTCCCAGGTGTACATATGATTACACACATCATGCTAGTGTAAAGTCCCCGTCTGCTGGGTGGTGTAGGTCGTTGTACCTGCCCATGGTGTCAAGCGTTCGGTTCTGGTAATACTTTATACTGTCTCCCCAGGGATTCGCTCGTTAGTATCTAGAAGTACTCTTTCTTACTTGTATATATGGTCTTTTCAGTATCTACCCATTAAACTCATTCTCATCTTCAAACATACCATGTGGCGTCCCTGGATCTGCCAAAGTGTAAGCAAGAGAACCACGTACTCATCGCATGTGGTCAGATCCAGACACGGGCAGCTCAGAAAGGGTTCATGTATATACGACAACACGTCATCAGTTGCGGAGGAAGACACTGTGTCAACAAAGGGGGCATGACCGGAAAACTACCCAAGGAAATCTTGACGAGTGCTACTTGTATGGTATACACCACATACCATAAACCTACCTTGCCTTGCGTTCAGTATATGATTTAAACAAGACCAGCAAACCATCCCTTACTGAATCTGTAAACAGAGAAAAGGAGTTCCAAGATAATCCTCCACTTGTGAGCACACTGTCTGTCTGCCACGTCAGAGGCTGGACGAGATCTCTCACATACAACCCAACCCATCTCCCCATTACACGCAACTGTCTCAGTCCAAGACAGAGCATCAAAAAGCCTAAGATCATGAGAAGTAGGTAGAAGAAAGGGGGAAAATAAATCCAGTTCTACTAGTAAACACGTAAAACAGTATTTGTTACCTACGACTCCCGAAACTTTTGCTTCACTGCTCTCTGCCACTCGTCTCTCCTCTCCTCTTCTCTCCCCTTTCCGGTTTCTCCGGACTCTCACCCCTTCTCTTCTTTACTCCCGTCCCCTTTACTTTACTGTGCAAATACGACTTCGAATTCGAATCTCATGAATCATGTGCGATGTGATCGAAGAAAACGAAGAGGCCTGTTTGTTGTCCGTTGTCTATCATAGTTAGATTCATTCATCTTTCTTCTCTTGTCTCTTGTCTTCTCTTTCCCTTTCCTTGATTCTTTCCATAGAAACTCCCTAGCAAAAAGGAAGGACTCGATCATCTCTTCTCTTCTCCTCTGCGTAGCTTCCTTCATCCATCTCCGCCCCAACCCTTGCCCTCAACGTATCTGCTCGTAGACCATCGTTCATTACTCACCGTCATTCCAGAAGCTGGTAGGGTCGCGGCGGAAAGGTATGGACATGCAGTCAGAACCAGTTTTCTACCGTTTCTTTATCTCGCAAGCCCATCCCTCGATTCCTTCCCCCTTGGTGCCTGGCACGAGTCCCTCAAGCTTGATATCCTCCATACCTGGGGTGTCGTCCAGCCAAGGGTGATTTGCCATGCCGCCTGCGTTGGCGCGTTTTTCGGGGATTAGCTCGAGCATGGGTAGTAGAAAGTCGGAGACGTCGGTGGGCTGATATTCGAGACTCGGCTCGTCATCCGGGAAGAGATCGTCCACGGCATCCTCGTCCTCGCCGTTTTTTCTCGCCTCCATCCTAGCCTTGACCTTGGCCTCGGCTCGTTCTCTCTGGGCCTTTTCTTTCTCTTCTCGGTCCTTCGGAGATAACTCTTTGTAATCCTTGAAGTGATATTTCTCGCGGAGCACGTCAGGTAAAGCCCAGTGTCGCAGGCGGTGGATATTGCGAAGTTCGCCTCTTTTGTTAAAGATCTCCTGAGACCAGCGACCGGTCTTCCAAAGCTCCTTGGGGAAAGGACCGAGTAGCTCGATGATTTGGGCAATGTGATCGTCATCTTTGCCGTACTTGGTGCCGGACTGCGGGTCGAAAAGGTAATCGCCTGTAATCAGTTCGAATACCTAATTGACCATCTCCATGTCAGCTCCTGATTCCAAGTTGAACGGTTTAGGGACAAAATGAGGAAGCTTACCATTGCCGCCATACTCCAAACATCGGTACTTGCACCCCATTTCGCTCCCAGAATGACCTCGGGCGATCGGTATTGTCTCGTCTGAATATCATTTGTGAAGTGGTGCGAGACCCAGCATGCATTCCCCAAATCCGCAATCTTGACGTTGATGATGGGTCCCTTTCTCTTTCTCTTTCTCTTTTCACCTGTTGACGTTGTGCCACCGACGGATTTATCGAGGGAAATTCCGGAAACCTCCTTAGTCAGGAGATCACTACGAATCAACTCATGTCAGTAATTGAATCATTCATACCAACGTTTAACTTATAAATTGGACTCACGCTGTCTTTTCCCTCTGTCCTTGCTTGTCACTCGTGGATGAGCTTGGCGTCGTTGCTACAACTTTTCGTTAGCGTTTATGCCGGAAAAAAATCATCATATTATCAGGGGAAGATGATATTGGGGGTGGCTTGTGAATGTGGGGGCGGGGTTTATAAGGTGGTGGGAGTGGGAATATTAACACTGCTAAGACGGGCGCAACGCAGCAATGCCACACCAGCAGAAGCGGGTGGGCGGGAGGATTGGAGTCTTATGTAGGTACATACATTCGTGTAACATGGCGTTGAGGCTGCTGTGAGACTTGGGCGACGGGAATAGGTTGTCGCGATTGAAGTTCGCATTCAGGGGAGATGGCAGAGGTTGGCTGCCGGTGATTAACGTCCTTCTTCTTCGGCGTCCGTTCCTATGGTTCTCCTTGTCCGAGTTCTCGTTCTTGACCACCTTCTTGACCACCTGCTCGACGTCTCCGATCTCTATTAACACGTTCTCGGGTTTGAGATCTGTGTGAATGATGCCGCATTCTCGGTGTAGGTAGTCCAGGCCCATTAATACTTGTTTTGCGATTTGCATGACGAGATCTCGAGGGATTCCCCTATGTTGCCACTTCTTGATCAAGCCTAACAAGTTCTCTCCGAGCACTTCGAATACCATACATACGTGCACTCCATTGGGTCCCTTGTGTTCGAACGAGTCGAGCAGGCTGACGACGTACTTTCGGCCTGGGTGGTTGGGATTCGCTTGCACGATTCTTTGGAGTAGCTTGATCTCGTCGATGGCCGTCTCGGTGTAGTGGCTGGCGGATCGCACTACCTTCAACGCGACGTGCTTACCGTTCGTGTTGTCTCGCGATAGCCATACCGTAGAGAAGTGACCCCATCCTAGTTTTCGCACAACCGTGTATTTCCCATCCTTGAACTTCTCCCCGATCTGCACAGGGTGATATCCACCCTTGCAGTAATCTTCGGAATCCTCTTCGTCGGCAGTGTTCTCGGCGGCATCTTCCGGACCGGAAGAAGACGTGGGGGAGTGTTGATTCATGTTGGTGGCTAGATGCGGCGGTCTATGTTAAGAAAATTGAACGTCAGCAACCATACTCGGCAAATGATATATACGAGAGCAGTAAGTGATGCGACAGCAAATATAAAAAAGTGCAGCAGTAGTAAAGAATTAATTGCAACCAGCGCAAGCAAGCCCCGAAGAAAGGTTGTGAGGACAAAGTGGCGGACTGCAGACTTTGTGGCCCTGGCTGAGTATGACGAATATGACCCTGACGGCCCGAAATCAGGAATTGCCAATGAGTGGACTGGACTTGGGAAAACCACATCAAGAAGCGCCTAGGGGCAGGTAAGGTGGACTGGACTGAACTGGACTGGACTGGGACTGGGACAGCGCTAGTCGCAATTCCTTTTCTTCTAAGTGGTGGCGTGGCGGTGGTGGGGGGAGGGAATATAGTAAAACCTCGGGGTGTGTCCCAAGTCAGAGAAGGTCAGAGTCAGTTTGGTGAAAAATTAGTAGTAGATAAGTAAGTTATAACCTTTTCTTCATGGTAGCCATTATGTTCCAATGTCAACGACGCGCGCTTTTACGTCGATAAAGGAGGAAGGAGACAGGTGACCGAACGAGAAGAATAGGAGTAGATTGTAGATTGCGGTAGAAGTAGGAAGTAAGTTGTGTTGTGGCGTGAGTGCAGATGTAGAGGCAGATGTAGTTGTAATCCCCAAGATGCGATGCGCTTGAGAGAGAGAAACCATATATGGAGTGCAATGCCAAGATGGGAATGAAGGAAAATGGGGCAAGGCAAGTGAGCGCGGAATAAGCGAATTGCTCTCAATAAGAAAGGAACGACAACAACAACAACAACAACAAAAAAATAATGTCGTCAACAATAAGTTGTCGTAGTTGAAGGTAAGAGTGAGTGAGAGCGAGTAAGTGAGCGATAAAAATCGCAACACAATTCAACTCATCAACTCAAACCAACCAAAAAGTCAACAGTCAGAGAAAAATGGAAAATGGAAAATGGAAAAAATAAAAAATAAAAAAAGGAGTTCCCCGTCGATTAGTGTGCGCTTGCGTGCGAGTAGAGAGAAAGAGAGAAAGACTAGAAGAGAGGCGGCAATAACCCCTCCCTTCTTCCAATGTCCAATGTCCAATGTCCAATGTTCGTGGTTCCAGTCAGTGGCCCCAGTCGAATCAAAAATAAGGTAGGTTGCTTGGGAGGGACCTAGGCAGCTAGGATATGGTAGATCGGCCTGTAACGGTGGTGGACCGATGCACGGTGAGAGAAGCTAGAGAAAGCTGTGGGCGCCAAATGTTCAAAGCATTGAAGCTTCTTTCGGTCGAGTCCCTTGTCCTGAATCCTGAATCCTGACAGGGGGGCACCTAGAGCCTACAGGGAGAGAGAGAGAGAGAACTCATAAGCCCCTCCAACCCCTCTATCCAAACAGACCAGACAACTCCACAGCCAGCCGTTGTAGCCCGCGCTTGTCCTTTTCTGGGGAGGTGGTTGGGTGGTTTGGATGGTAGGATGATGGGCGGTACAACGGTGTCGGCTCGGCTCAGCCCCGCCACAAAGCAAAGCAAGATGCAGATGATACCGTTGAACCATACCGTTGAAACCAAAGCCCACCACAACATCGCGGGATGGACGTATGTGTCTGTGTGTAAATGCCCGGCTTGGATGGGCAACATGGGACGGCATATGACTGACGAGAGAAGCAACCCGCATTGTCATCGCCTCAAATCTAGAGCTCGGCCCATCGCAGCTGATTTCCGCTATTATCCCTTGCTGATTCGTTTTGATGTGGTTTTTGTTTCCTGTAGTCCTGTCCTGTCCTGTCCTGTCGCTTTCGTGGCCTGGCCATGTCCATATTCGTAGGGCATCCTGTGGATATTCTTGCTTGCTGCATCATCCTTCGCATACTTGTTGCCAATAGCTTGCTGGCACTGGCTGCATTCCTGTCATGTCAAGTACCTACATACATACATTCGCACCGGACACCCGTGCAACCCAACAATGAATTGTGCGCTGCAAGGTGGTGTGCATATGCAGTAGGTATGTAGGAGATAGGGGAATAAGGTACGGTAGGGTAAACAGAAGCAAAGAAAACAAAACTCGACCAAGACAATAGCATTAACATGAAGAAGAAGAAATAAAAATAAATCTTACACTGCAACTGGAGCATCTGCACTATTAGTGATGATAGGTTTGAGTCCTTCCTTTTTTCTCTTCTTGTTTAGATTGGAGTTTCCGGTTGCTGAATTCGTGCCGTTGCCATTTGCACCCGTCATCAATGGAATTGTGGTGGGAGGTAGTGCGGAAGCAGACGGGTCCGTATCCTTTGCGCCGTTCATTGTGTCGAGTGCAGGTGTAGGTGCAAAGAGAAAAAAAGATTTCAAGCAAGCAGTGAGCGCACTGTCGCAAACTAAAGCACAATTGGTAGTTTGGGCAACACAGAGTTTCCTTCGGTCTAGGGAAATTCGATACGACTAGGTGCGCGTTCAGATGAAATTAGGTTGCTCGAGAAGGAAGATGGAAATCTTGATGCGCGAAAACGGGGACGGTCGAGTTTGTGGTGGAGGTTATGGTCGTGGTGGCGGTCGCATTCGAAGAGGGACAGCTCTAATAAAATGATGCGCTGCGATGCGATACAACACGATACAAAAAAAGATGATGCGGCCGTGTTTATCCTTCCCCTTGGAAGACTGAAATTACTAATATTCAAAGCAAGTTGAAGATGGTGACGGCGCAACTGTGAAGAAGCAAATAATTAGAGCAAGGTATGCGATGCGGAGTGAATTATGATGGCATAACAATTGCTGAAACTGATCGATCGACAGGAAGAAGTGCGTTATGAATGTAGGTATATGGGTGGATGGGAATGTTTGAGGCGTTTATTTTTTTTTCTCTCACACTGGGTCAAGATTTATTATTAACCTAGGAGGTTGTATTGTTGATGGGCTAGTATTGTAACCAGTTAGTGAAGTCGGTGGGTGGATTTAACAATTTAATCAGATATCTCTTTATCTTTTTTTGTCCTCTGTCTTGTTGCAAAATCCTTGGATTACAACGTCATATGGAGCATATGGAGGATGATTGCTACCGGGAATTGCGCCTCTCGACTCCTTGAGTCGTCAACGTGCATCCCCCAGTAATAAAGGGATGGGGGAGCTGGGGAGGCAACTTGTAACCAAAGTGGCTGTGATTTGTGAAGAATGAGAGGACTGACCGTATTTATTAATAAGAGAATGCAGATGAATGCAGATGCCAATGCTAATACGAAGAAAACAGGAAACAAGACAAGCTCTGAGTTTTTAACGTTGGGCAGAGAGAGGAACAGGTGAAATAAAACCAAAGGACCAAAGGCAACGACACGATGTCCAATTTCTTCTAGTTTCTGGGGACTGGTAGGAAAGTAATTTTTAGGCTAGGCGATTGGTGATGAGTCTAGACAGAAAATGAGGGAGAGGGAATAAGTAACTGGTAAGTAACTGGTCGCGATGCGCCGACTTGTTTGAAACCTCAACCTATGGCGCATGGGAATCGTATGCAAAACGTGCTACTACTGTGGAAGGAACGTGGAAGACGGGACAATACATCATCGGGGACATGTCGATAAGATAAGGTACCGATCCGATTGCACAATGCCGTAAGGGATGCCATGTATTGCTTCACATGTCGTGATGTACCTTGCTTTCACGTTGATTCGTGAACTGCCCAGGGAATGCACCATGCCGAGTTTAAGTGACTCGGATTTATCATTTGACATGCTCTTATTCTTCTAAATATGTTAACTGTATTAATCTATGCATTAAACCGTACCATCTAGATCTACGTAGTACCTTTCCATCTTCTTTTAGCTCAACACTAACAAATGCCCAGATCAATTTAGAAAACTTCGTGACTTTTATCCTGACTCTCCCTAATTTCCCATCTCCCCCCTTAGCATCGATTGATTCTAGCGGCCTAGGGTCCAGTATGTCTGCGCGGCAGTATGGAATGATGCGCCAAGTGTGGATTGCAGATGCTCTTCCGTGGGACTGATACTGAAAACCGTTCACCCAATTCAGTACGCCTGTATGACCTCAACCGGCAGCACGAGTTGCTACACGAGCGGCAGCTTCGTCATGTGGATATTACAAGAGTCTTTGATAAATCCCATCTATTCTCGAGCCCTCGGTTATCGTAAAATCACTCATCATTCCTGACATATGACAGGTGTATTTATTTATCTAGACAGATATCTCGATCAACAATTCTTCCATCGCAATCTTGATGGGCCAAGACGGATATCTTCCTGCCTTCTTCCTACTTGCCTAAGCACGGCTTATCCTACCTAATTATAGGGTATTTTCATCAAAGACCTATGATCAGCCACACATCGTTCGCATATAATCTGCTCTCCCATTTGTCGATCTTGCCCCGCGTTGGGTAGCTACAAGCGCTCGGCATCTTCTAATTGGGCAACCCGGCTAGGTTAGAATGGCAGAAGAGGACCTGATCTCGTTTATCAGGGGCCTCGATTGTTGTCTCCCCTTCAATGTCTCGCGCCCTCTGGCCTCTGGCACTTATCAACGAGCTATTAATTCGTCGCCCACTACCCACTCACCCACGTTCTATACCACCATCTACGCTCATAGGCGAGCTACGATTTCGTCATGCGGGATCATAAGCCTCCCGAGATCAGACGACGTGAAATGTCTCGCCATGTGGACGCCGTGGACGACCAAGGACGCATTCCAGATTTTTTTCCATCTAACACAATAACAGTGCCTTACTTCAGCTACTTGGATACCTCAACTATTCAACCAATGAGTGGGCAAATTAGCATTGTAAGGTAGGTTAGTTGCATTACACGGGATAACTAGCTTCAACAATAGCTCCAATAGCTTCATGCCAGTTTAAAACACTCGCTGCAGAATGCAGGAGCAGTTTCAAGTTGAAGCCCGAGTCTCGGAAAGCTCGAGTCGTGTCTTGTCTTTCAGGTGGCTGAACCGTCAGCCAGCCGAAATCCTGCATTTCCCACTTTGGTCGAGGCAAAAGCGCGATTGCATCATCAGCCGCCGCCTCCGCCGCCTTCGTTCGGCTACCGGCCGCCCGAGATGCGCCGCTATTGGACAGTACCTATGTAGGTAGTACCCTAGCTGATGGGAAAAACCAAGCTTCTATCCCTTTATTTAACTACCCCCACAAATGCCCTTCATCGAGGGTGCCACCGGAGCGGTTACGGAAGTTGGATATAATACTACCTAGGTAGCTCTGCCCAAGCCTCAATTGGTCTTCCGTTCCCCTCCGGAGATCTCGAGGGGCAAACTGAGAATTGCATCAATCTTAGTCACCATATTTTGGCAACAATGCCTTCTCATATGGAAGGTAACAACTGGGATAGATGCGTTCAACTCTCAATATTATGCGATGCTAAGATTTCTGGCATAATCCAGCTGGATATAAGGTGAGTCGTGATATTGAAGACCTCAGTATACTCTCATATAGGTACCTACTCAGAGCTCCGACGGTGCCTCTGCGCTAGCTTTAGCTTTAGCGGGCGTCCTAATGAGAAGGAGCTCCTCCTGTCTTCCATATACCCATTGCCAGCTGTTCGTAGACTCATCCCAATATACATCCTCTTCTTGGGGGAAGACGATGGTCTTGTTCCTCTCCGGTACGAAATGTTCTGCGTAGAGCTCTATGCTATAGTAGGTGTTCTTCAATAGTGGAAGGTCTCCAAGGACTGGTACCTTGTCCTGCAGATTTGTCATGCCTGTAGACAGTCAGTAAATTGATAGTAACGGAAGAACAAAGCGAATGATGGAGCCTATACCAATGACTGTCCCTGCCGAATGACCCCATTCCCCTGTAGCATGGCAATAAATCTTTCCTTCGATGCCTTCACTCAGCATCTGCTCTCGAACTACTTTCAAGATTTCGTTGCCCGTCATCCCGATCTTCATGTTGCTTGTCACGATATCTTGGAGCTGGTTGACTTTTTTCAGCCCTTCAACGAAACCTTCTGGCACATCTGCTTCCGTCTCTCCGGGGTATAGGACGTAGCCTATGTGCTGAGTATCCGTGTTCAGTCCTAGGGCGGACACGCCAAAATCAGTGTGAATCAAGTCACCGTATTCAATGGGATGATCCGGTGCTCTAGGATCGTCCATCGCAGCAGAAGGGTCATCCGCGGCAGGGAAGCCTTCTGTAGTCAGGATAAATACGCTGGGTTGGAACCACGTAGTATAGTTGAGAGACTGTATTCTCTCGCGCATCCACCACTCGACATCCTAGGAAACCCCAATATTAGCTAGTTTCACGTAGAAGTGGTTGGAATATGCCAACTCACCCAACTTGTCGACTTTCCAGGCACGATGATCTTCTCGCTGAATCCTTCCTCGATGATGGCCCATGCCGTCTCCATCATCTTGCGGTACCAAGGCAGCCTGCTCTTAACCATTGTCGCGACAACCTCGACACCCAACATAGGTTCTAGCACAAACTTATCTTTCCACTCCTCCCCTACTCCTCTAATAACAGCATCAAACTCGCCGGCATGCAAGCCTCCAGAGAATGCGATCTCCGAATGCGTGTTCAGCGCAATAGAGTGCGGCTTCTGTGTCGCTAATATGCGTCGAAGGTCCTCCCACACGACATCCGTGTTCTCGATCCACGAGTAACTGGACGGCGCTCCCTCCGCTGGATTTGCAAGGAACAAGTGCGTAGTGCGCCGTCGCGCAGAGAACTGCGTGGCTTCCTTGAGAGCCCAGAACACTGTATCCTCGGCGTATTCCCGCTGGCTCATCTACTCGATATTGTCAGAAGCGCTTCGGTAAGTTGGGGACGCGGTGAGGCAGACCAGCCAGGCATCGACGCCATATTTGCGCAGCAGTCCCGGGATGAGCGCCTTGCGCTCTTCGGTCCAGCCGTCTACCAGCTCCGCCTGCTCTCGTAGCGAAGGCAATGCTTGAAACTGTGGAGTTTTTCCAGGGGCTGTGCCAACGTGCGCGCGTACGGCTGCGAGAACAGCCGCGCTGTTGATGAGATAGGTGAGTAATTTTGGACCCCGCATCGTCACGCCAATCGCCTACGTTGAAATGGGATGCTTGATGCTGGACAATGGGTTTCACTCGTAGATGGCGATGATTTTACTCAAGGACTATCATCTACTTTATTCAGCTAATCTGTACTGGTTTTTTACAGGATAGAAATCAGATGTACGTTAGATGTTTTTCCTTAGGCGGATAGACGATGTCGTTATCTCGGCATATCATTCCGTTTCGGTTACAAGATCCGATCGCGATCAAGCTGTAGGGGTCCTGGAGGTTAGGTCCTGAATGTGGCTAAATTAGCTGGCTAGAGGTGGCTGGAGCGTTTGTAGGTTCGAAGGCCGGAGTTATCGGGTTGAATATATTAAATTTTATTTGCAATTTCGGCCGGAGTTAAGACAGCCAGGCAGCCAGGTCGACACAATAATCTATTGTTAACCCCGTAAACTTAGGGCAAAAAAAAGGGGGAAAAACAATGAAGAGAGCATATTAAGCAACGAAGAAAACGATTTACTCCTCCTCACAGGTACTAAGTACTCCCATTAACTAAGATGATGCTTAGGTTAAGGATAGATAGATCGAGGCAGATACACATGAGACCCATGAGCTTTTCCCATGAGGCATCTGTTCAAATTATAGGGGCTGAGAGGATAGGGAGAATTCTTCTTCTTCTTCACAGCACTGGCCAAGCCAATGAATGCAATGAAAAAAAAGTGTGAATCAGCAGAGCTGGAATGTTCCAAAAATTTTGATCAAGTACACCAAAAAAGGGGTGCAGATCGGCTCCAACCAGTTGTCAAAGACAAGTGAAGCATTAAACCTGTAGATTAGCAAATTCAACCGTTTTGGGAAGGAGGGTTATAAAAGAAAAACAGAACTCCCGTTCCTCACTCCAGTGGTAGCACCCAGAGAGTGCTTGCTCAAGGGTACCAATCTCCCGATAGGCAACTCTCATCCACCTGACCTTTCTGACCCTTCGGCACAACATCGCGATCTAGTAACTTGTCCTGAGCTCACTTGAGAACGGAACAAGCCACCACTGGTGCAAACGGCTACCTAGGTAATACCTCCCAGCCTGGAAACCCAACCGCTCGAAAAGAGACGGAAGTGCCTGAACACTAAAGTAAGATGTGTATAAACTCAGTTAACCAGGGACCGTGGGCAGGGGCTGGTAAAAATAAAAACCCTTCGCATTCCGAGGAACGTCGCCGCCCCCGCTTCCCGAAAGACAACGAGGACAATTTGGTTTGACGGAGGCGAACACGGAAAGAAGAAGCCCGAAGACAACCTCCGACCGATAGCCCCAACGTTTTGCTGGCCCACGCGGTGCGTGTAGTACAATAGTACATGAAACCACGTTGGCGCCGTCCCGACCATGCTATGCCCGATGACACGAGGTGGATGCATAAATGCTTCCCTGCTCCTATCACTCATGCTTCCACACGAGAGTCCAGGGACCAATGTGGTTTGAGTAGAGCTAGGGGGGTGACATACCCGAGGTGAGGTACCCTCTTCCTGCCAAAGGTTGGGGATTGGGAACGTGTAGGAGGGGAGGGGGGAGTGGAAAGGGAGAAGAGAGAAGGGAAAGGGAAAGGGAGAAGGGGAAGAAAAAGAGGAGAAGAAAAAGAGGGAAAGAAAAAGAGGGAAAGAAAAAGAGCAGGAGGAAAACAAGAAGGGAAGGGGAAGGGGAAAGGTAAGTAGGGAGGGGGGACCTTTGGGGAAGACCAGGAAGAGGGTATATAATAGCTATATACAAGAAGGGGGTTTTGATAAAGTAAGAAATAGGAAAAAGTCAGAGTAGGAGGTTGTCGGTTGAATAGAAGGTAGGAGGAGATTGTCGGGTCGAAGTAGGTAGGTTAGGTAGGCAGGGATTGTCGGGTCGAAGTACGTGGGTTAGGTAGGAGTTTGTCCGGTCGAAGAGAGTAGGTAGGTAGGTTAGGAAGGTAGGAGTTTGTTGGGTCGAAGTAGGTAGGTTAGGTAGGTAGGAAATTGTCGGGTCAAAGTGAGTAGGTAGGTTAGGAAGGTAGTTGTTGGGTCGAAGTAGGCAGGCTAGGTAGGCAGAGGATTGTCGGGTCGAAGAGTAGGTAGGTCAGGTAGGAGGTTGTTGGGTCGAAGTAGGTAGGTAGGAGATTGTCGGGTCGAGAAAAAGGTAGGAGTTTGTTGGGTCGAAGTGAGTAGGTAGGTTAGGAAGGACATTGTCGGGTCGAAGTAGGTAGGTTAGGTAGGTAGGAGACTTGGTTGGGTCGAACAGGATGGGTAGGTTAGGAAGGAAATTGTCGGGTCGAATAGAGTAGATAGGTAGGTTAGGTAGGCAGGAGATTGTCGGGTCGAAGAGTAGGTAGGTTAGGTAGGTGGGAGGTTTGGTTGGGTCGAAGAGGATAGGTAGGTTAGGAAGGAAATTGTTGGGTCGAATAGAGTAGGTAGGATTTTGTCGGGTCGAAGAGTAGGTAGGTTAGGTAGGAGGTTTGGGTGGTTGCGGGAGAATAGGTAAAGTAGGAGGTTGATGGTTAGATGGAGAGAGAGAGGAAAAGAAAGAGTAGATGAAATAGGTTAGAGAAAGAGAAAGTAAGGTGAATAAGGTGGTTCTGTTATTAAACTGAGACGAGGTTAATGTATGATTTATAAAAACTTTTCGAGTTTGATGAAGGTTGGTGATGGACGAGGAAAAGAGTACGCGTTGATGATTTTGATAAATGATGTTGATGGATGATGTGGTTGTGCAAAGTAGAATGGTAGTTGTACTGACAACGGCGAAATATGGTTGCAATTAGGCAGAAAAATAAGTGATGGCAACAAAGCTCAATAGAGGTAGGTGATAGAGATTCGCGGGATTGTGATGGGAGAGATATTATAGTGCGATAAAAGTGTTGGATAAGATATGGTCAATGAAGACGAAGAGAAGAACTGAAAGGTAGGGTGGGTAGGAGACGAATTATCTAGGTGGGATAAGATGAAGTTGGATGAAGAAGAAGAAATGACCAGCAATGGGAAAATTAGAAAGAAGTTGGGCGGGAATAAAAGTAGGACGAGACGCGTCTGAAAGCAGGCACTTGCTGGGGGAGAGTATGTGTTCAAGAAATGGTGTTGACTTACTATCAGTCCAAAAGATGTAGGTTGTTTTAGTTTTAGGTTAGAGGAGAGAAAAGTTGAGGAGGAGAGAAAAGGTCAGCGGAAGGGAAAGAGGGTGGGATTTCATGACTTGCCAATGTTAAAGTTGGAAATCTGAAGAAAAAGGTGTGTGGTGGAAGAAGAAAGGGTTGAGAATGAGTGGGAGGAGGAACCGTATTATATAGAAAAAGTCAAGGGCTGACTTTGGCAAGTAGCTATAGCAACTGAGCGGAGCAACCAGCCATCACCTAGGTAGTCTAGTAGTTATGGTAGTTATGGATGGTAACTAGGTACCCAGCTACGTAAAATCGAGTAGCTATGGCAACCTCTTAAAGTCCTCGGTTTCACCTAGGTAGATAGGAACTACTGATATCGGCCACCTATAGGTACCTAGACTAGTCTATATCGAGATTTGTCTACGCGGTCGTATGTTACACGTATAGCCAGGTATGTACTTAATAGCAGCTGCAGTCATCATCGATCCGAACTAGAAGATAGACGGGCTATCTCCTACTTTGTAATATCTGTTTTTACCAGCATGGATATATGAATGTAGTAGCTCTCCTGCCGTGATTATACCTTCAGTGCTTATTTGATGTATTTGGATGGACCGAAGGCAGCATGAATTCACCCATATTAGCACGAAACCGGGATAGTTAAACATACCGATAACTTCCTTTTGAGACACTTGGGTTAGCTATAAAGAGTAGCTGGTTATGTTCGTACTTCAACATCGTAGACATGACGTTCTTTAGGACTTTATTTTTCATCTCTAGTACGTATGTATATTGCTAACACTCTTCTCAATCTCAAATCCCCGAAGAGTTTTAACAGTCCTAAATGATCATTATGTATCCGGCCAAGTCTGAACTAGGCTGAGCGCTTTTGCATATCAAGTATAACTATCGTAATTAAGGCATTTTTGTACTCTTGCTTGAAGTCCGTATTATTAACAGGGAGCACATTACAAAGGCCACAAGGAATTATGTCCTGGGCACGAGCTTCTTTCAAAAAGCAATGGTTGATAAATGTCACGATGAAGACCATGGAAGCATAGGAGAGAACTCTGTTGTGGCACGAGGGGCCCTATCTACAAGCTAGCGGCCACGGGCAGGTGGCGGGCTCATATACATGAGCCTCCCTTGTCCAGGCTGAGAAGCCACTGATGGCTCTGATAGACTCCCTGGTTCCTGGTGGCCTAAGTGACTAGACTCCTAACAATAAATGTCCTATCTAGTTTCTTGTTCGAATTGCCCCCTACTGCCTGAAGATTGACGCTATAGCGATAACGCTGTTATGAAATACTATGGGTATCATGATACCGATGAACACGAGTGTGAATATAAGTACTGTCCACCTCATACGAACTTCATGCATTACTAGCTTGAGCATCATGTCCTCAGCTTTGGTGCCCCTCAGCCAATCGTCAGGCACCCGCATTCGGTCCCCTTGGCTGTGAATCCTCCTTTGCACCCCCGACGTCCTACCTCTACCTCTTTGGCTATTGTACTCCTCCAAACCTCGGTTGGTTCCTCGACCTTGTCTCGGTATCTTGTCTATATTAAGACTTGTTAGTAATATACAAGTATGCTTCTACGGGCATACAGAACCTTCGGA
Source organism: Hypoxylon fuscum (assembly GCA_022578945.1). Lineage (NCBI taxonomy): Eukaryota > Fungi > Ascomycota > Sordariomycetes > Xylariales > Hypoxylaceae > Hypoxylon > Hypoxylon fuscum. The sequence continues at coordinate 89,807 of MU399897.1, read as the reverse complement.
GACGGGCCCTTCGTGGCTGGGAGAGTTGGCACGGACGTGGAGCCGAGGCACTCCCTGGGTGTTGTCTATGTGGAAAGGAGGACGGTCTCGGGGCCCGGATTTGAGTGTCCGACGGGTGGCTTGGAGGAGACTGCAGCTGTGCGAGGCCACCCAGGCTGTATACGTATGTGACAAGTCAAGGTGTGAGGAGGCAACAGGTTTGGCCCATCCGTAGGCTGCCCGCCTCGATATCTTTAGTACCTCGAGTCTTCTTGAAAAGAAATAATAGAAAATAGCTTTGTATAACTTACCTAGGGATGTCCTTGATGAAGTTAAGAATGATAGTTATTATATCTGACGACATAGTGACTGTGTGAAGTGGGGATAACGATTGTTCGTAAATGTTGAAGAGAAGAGAAGAACGGAACAATCACAGCAGAATCAATTTGGAAAAGACTATTCACTCAAAATACTAGCATTTGCTGAAATATACGGTATATGAGCTGATGATGTGTGTGTTGAGTACTTGTGCAGTCTAGGTAAATGAGTGATGGGGGAAGTCCTGTTTATATACACTTTCCTACCAAGAACCCATGTACTGTACCTGACAGCAGTCCCTTGACCACGTCTCATTTCAACAGCATCGTAGTTACTATTTCTACAAGATTGATCAACGGAAACTACTACAAGCTCCATAGGTACCTTATGCTCCACAACGTTACATCACAATGCCTGCGCCTGCACTGCTGATGTGACATGTGCCTTATGGTTTTGAAAGTTGCACACCCGAGCCTTCCCTGTAAGGATATTCTCTCGTAAACACTGCAAGTCCAATATGACATGGGTTCCACCAGTAGCTCGGTCAGTCCGTTGAACTCTTTTTGTAGCTCGGCCAGGGCCACCATCCCTCTAATGGCATATCGTCGTAGATAGTATTATAATTAGCTCGCGGGTTTGCGGCATCAAACCTGTAGATTGACTTTCCCGAAAGGCCTGCGGCATGAGTGTACCAAATCATGTCTGTGGTTCAGTCTCCAAGTTGAATCTGAGAGGCTACTTCCGTGCCTAGACTGTGCACCTCTATCAAGGCAGTCCATCTCGGGGGTTGCTGCCAATCTTGCATGAACCAATTCCTTGTAACGTTAAAGTTGTGGTAGCGTGGGTTTAATTGTAGCTTAGGGTTAATGTTCTCCATGAAGCCTTCTTCTCGTATAACGTTTGCCGTGGTCCAGTGGAAACCCTCGCGCATGAGAAGGGGCACGTCGCCGCATTTGACGTATATCACTCCAACCCACGGCTGCCGTTGGGGGTCCTCGCCAGGCTTAGGATGGAGTCGGAACCCGACCGCAGGTTCACCAGGCTCGTCAAAATAAAATTTGCCGTTTCCAGCAGGGCCAAGCAGAGGCTTGCATTGAGTATCAGCTGTTATCTGTCTAGTTGCATTGGTAACCTCTTGGCCGTAGGCAGGAGGCGAGCTCTGAGAGCTGTCACCTTCAACATGAGTTCTTAATGTCGCTGTCATTTTGTGCTGTGACGGAGAGAAATAACGAAAAGCGACTCGGGGTAGATTGCTGAGGCTAAGACAAATATTTGTAGAATGCGCGGTAGGCCATTGCTATATAGGTATTTTAGGTAGTCGGTTGGTAGGTACCTAGGTTATGTTTTGGAGATGGTGTGGCCGAGCGCAGAGGTTATTTTCGCACTAGGTAGGTACATGACAGCTTGTACGTTTGCAAATGGGACGAGAATTAGGTACATAGTCGGTACCTGCGAGCCCTACAATAACCTACCTCTACTATTCTAGCGTACTCCGATAAACCGCCAAAGTGACAAGTGGAACGAAATCGCCCTGTCGGGATTCTGGTAGCTGCGTCTGGTAATTTATGTGATCCTTTTGTGGTTGTAGACTTCGATGAATTGTGATTGGCCGTTTCGGAATGGCTTAGATGTTATTTTGAAACGAGCTCGTGATGTCTTCGGTAAAACGATTGTAGTTGGTTATTGGATTCCCCCAATGACAGGAGACAAGTGTGTGGGCATCTTGGGACATTCTGTTCTTCATGGACTTGTATGTGTTGAATGCTTCCGTAACATGTGTGAACTTTCCAAGTCCAATTATCTCCCCGCTACGATTTCGTTCTCGAGGTTGTTGTGGTTGTTTTAGAATACGATCTTTAGTGGACCTAATCCTACTTAGGTATCCAGGTAGGTAACGGTGATCCGGTCCTTGAATCGAACGGTGCTTGGTACCCCATGCCATTGTTTAAGGAGTGGTTTCATGGATTGTTCGAATGTATTTAGCCCTAGTGACATATCCTCGAGTTGGTTGTTGATCACGACTTCAGGTACTATACGGAACAAAGACTCGAAGATGGTGCGTTGGGATGGTTGTAACCCTTCATAACGGAACGACCAAGATAGGGTGACCAGGTCGTCTGCTACTATCCTCATTTTGACCCTATTCTTTATGTTCTCAAAGAAGTCCGCCCTGATCATGTCTCCGTTGCTGTTGAAATCCCAGGTGATTTCTGGTCTTAGACCATAGCCCATTTCTACTATATTATTCTCGTTGTTATGAAGGTAAATCCACAGGTATTCCCAGTTTAGGGGTTCCTTGTAAACGGCGTCAGTCTTCTGAGCAGCATCGTTTGGGGGTATTCATACCATCCCCCCATCCGTACTATCTCCGGTTACCAATAAAACCCACGTTGTATGTTCGCTAAGCCAGTGTTCCCGATTGAAAATCTTGAGAGCCCAAGACAGAGAGTATTAGCTCAAGGGTGGCAGAGGTATCCCGTCTCGTTACACACCGATGTCGGCGACGCCACCTTCAATGCAATGCGAGTCTTGTTGTATCGTGATTGGTTTGGTTAATATGATCTGAAGCGAACTGTTCCTGACCTAATTTTCGCCTGATGAATGAAATATATTCATCCACATTGAATCTAAGGCAGACTGCAAGACTGAGAACCTAGTGCTACTCAGTCATTTTTACTTCATTGAAATTGATATTGACGGAGTCTTCCCATGAGGTCTCTCCTGTTTATGAGGTCGCACCTTTGCCCTCCGGAGAGAAATTGACCGAGGCTCTACAAGTTACACCATTTGTTACACCACTAGCGCTTTTGATTATATGTAGAAATGCCTACCAAAAAGCCTAAGTATATTGGACTCAAACCGATGTTTCTATCCTTTAGATGTGAACTTGACGTGCTGTCGCTACTTTTCAACTTTGTGAGATTCTCAGAAAATTTGGTTCCAACCCGAATATATCTAGCCATAGGCAAACCGTCGAGCTCAGTCCAAGATCTAGCACAACTAGTGGATAGGTGGAAGAATAGATTTGAATTCGGGGTTTTAACTCTAACCTGACTGAAGAAAGAACTTGCTGTCTGTAGTTTTCTTTAGACATGCGCGTGTTCTTGCTTACGAGGAAGTTGCTACGACCATTTATACTTACTCGATATTTTCTTCTCTACTCGGACATGGTTTTATTTTATCAATCATCATCCTTGACTAGCCTTAACCTCGCGTCAACAACATATCTGACAAACCACACTGCAATTCAATACTACTTGTATTCGGACTTAGTGGGGGTAATTCTAAGTACTGTGACACTGTCTACCTATTTATACCAATCGACCTATCCCGAAGTATTTCGCCGGCATTATCATAATGTCTTCTGGGTCACCTCATAATGGAACACAAGAAAACGACGTGAGAAGGTGGGTCCCCGAGTTGTTTTACTTAGGGCCGTTGGTACTGAAATTCTGCTTGCTAATCAGCCTCATTAGGTCCAAAGATTGTCCCGACCATGTACTACTACCGGCTGATCTTATCGATATGAGTTCTGTACAAGATCGATCGCCTCATTCAGAGAGGAATGGGGGGGAAAAACCTCGATGAAGCTCATGCGAGAGATCTTGATAAAAAAATAAGGATGTATGAGCAGAAGTTGCAATCGGGAACCAGCACCAGTAAAAATAAGTGAAATGAGAGCACAAAGAAAGACCGGGGGATTCAGTGAAGATTACAGGGTTAGAAATGAATGAACTGTTAAATGAGCCGAATAATGGACAATTATATTTAGATTCGGTAGGCTTAGACATCGTATTGTTGATCTTAAATACAATCTTCCATTGGTTGAGCTATTACTAATTATTTCAATTATGTCCTCTAAGGTTTAGTCCTGAGCTAGCTGTATTACGTAGTTTGGTATATTAGTCGTTCATTTGATTTAACATGGGAGAGTAACTCTGCCATAGTTAGAAACAACGTAATAAGACAAGTTACCCATCTAATTGATCAATGTTAAGTATCTAGCTTTCTCCATACGTAAACCCCTAAAACCAAGTACCGGCAGGGCTCGGTCTACTTTCTATTGTGACAATGACATATAATGTTGTCTAAGCTGACATGAGCGATAACAATGTTGAGAAATTGAAAAAGTGAGCTGCAAAGGACGCCTAGGTAAGTTTACACCCATAATAATTCCAGTGAGTTGGTCTCGGCACACATGTAACGATAAATTCTGCCATGCTCTCATTCCGACCCCTTAAATTGCCCTGCAAGCTTGGTCTATAACCTATCGCTCAGCATATGTTCCCAGCAAATACATCAGATGCTATTCGAATCTAGGGGCCTGGGGGCGCCTTTGCATGATCGCACATTTGCGTTGTGGCGTGGATTGTTTGATTTGAAAACATCTAAGACTACCTACAAATATAGGTGGTAAAACCACCATTCGTTTGGCTTGACACAATTTATATTAACGTTTACTAATACCAATTAAACCACCCATTGATTTGATTGATTAAAAGTATTGCTCTCTTTACTAGTTTTATATATAATCGCAAAGAGACCCACGGCATGGTAGGGAAAGACGTCTATGGTTCTCGCAATGTCCTTTTTAGAGACAACTGTGGTCTGGTGTCTATTTATTCAAGTATCAGTACTAGGAATGGAATTTGCTCCATTAATGCAGTATTACTCTTATCTTAGACTTATTAACGAGATCCTTTGCTGGAATTCATATATGGTTCTATCTACAACAAGTCACCTAGTACTTTGTGTAGTTGGCGATATACATTAGTTATTTCTCGGTGCAATTTGAATACCTAAGGTACCTAAGTTATCTACCTGGTATTATAATGAACTTGTACATTCTACTTATTGGCAAAGTAGTGGGAACTTAGACTGGTCGAGACTAATACGCCATGACTGGAAAGCCTATTTGATCAAGAAGCCAATGAGTCAAGAATACAACCACGTGTTTGATCATTACCTAGGTAGGTAACCATAATAGGTGGTCAAAGTACCACGGACTACCTACCTACTCAACATTCTATTCGAACTTAACCTAATTTTTTAAACTTCACGAATAAGAATTGTTTACCCTCAGGTAAACCGTGCACTTGGGAAAGTACGTACTGCATCTCTTTTTCATTATAAATGCCCATGTAGATCTTTCGCCCAGTTCACCGTACAAACTCGCAATCTTTTCATCCTTTTTTCGTACCCACGTAACATCATTCTATTTGCCTTATCCTAACTTTACACATTCGAACCCCCAACTTTCTTCATTCTTCACCTAACAATACTTCTCTTCAATCATTAACTTAAGTCATCGACCTCTAGCCGCATTTGATACTCGAGTAGTACAACAAACGAACGAACAGCGAGCAACAGCAAGCAAAAAGTTCATACTCAGTAATGAACGCATGCTTCTAGCTAGCCGCGAAAGTTGATACCCGATTGACTTGAATTAACAAGACTTTTATCTGGCATACCCTTGGACAGGTCACCAAACGAACCGACAATATGCCTTGCCTTAATGATCTGCCCGCCGAAATTCACACCATAATTGTGGATTTAATCCAGCACACCAGCCCTCGAAGCGGACTACGTCTTGCACAGGTTAACTCTTACTTTTACAACTTAGGGAAGTACAGCCAATGTCACACCTGCACTATAAGCACGAACTCTATGCGCCATTTCAGGGGGTCCACCGGCCAGAACAAGATACGGTATGAGGCCGTCCGACGCCTCATTTTTCGAAGCGACGTTTCTGTAAGCACCACGTTTAGATCCTATCATACCGTCAACATGAACATGAGCAAGATGGTTGGTCTTCAAGACATTGAGATCATGATCGGGGTTGGCAACGTAAGGGGCTTAGTCTATGTACTTCAGAAACGTCCCCAGATTCGTCTACACGTAAAGATACCCACATATGCTATATATGTCGAATCTCCTTCCAACTTTCTTTTGCAGTTGGAAGGTTGTCAAAACCTATATTCGCTCGACATAGACCACTATTTTACGAATTTTCAACAAGGCTCTCATATAGTCGGATCCCTAGGCGAGACTCTCCACTCCTGCTTCAATTTACGAAACCTAAGACTCAACATCCGGTACCTAAATGTATTTAATGGTCCACTGCAATACCCTGGCTTGGGGTTTGTTGAAGGCGAGAGGCCTGCTGCCCTTGAATCGCTCGAGGTCATAGCATTCCCTTTTGGCACAGATGGATACCTGCAGATAGGTCGCGAGCAAGACTACTGGATCAACAATTTCGACTGGTCACGACTGAAGCGGCTCTGTACTTTCGACTCCAGCTTGCTTTGCGAGCACATGCACAGTTTGTCCTCTCTGAAAGAGGTTGAGCTCATCGGCACCGCAGACCCAGCACTGGGGAGAGAATTTTTCGACCGAGCAACCCCCCGACTAGAGACCATCGCTGTCCCGCGATACTCTGCCATCGGCATGGATGGTATTCTAAAGCACGGAAAATGGCTTCGTTCACTCTGCATCCACAAGACTGAGGGCTGTCAAGAAAAGTGGACAAGCCCGGGCTTGAATGCCGACAGATTGGAGTGCATCCGACAGGGCTGTCCCCATATCGAAGAGCTAAGCGTCGACATAGGCGAATGCTATGAAACCTTAGATTCCATCGCCCGTTTCCCAAAGCTACGATCTCTCACCCTATGTTTCCCACTTCTCTCAGAGGATAACGAGATATACTATCCTTCCCGCCAGCCGATTGTGGAAGGCCAATGGACAGATACGATAGAAGAGCCTTCCTCGCCGCCCCTAACCTTCCGTTATGCTTCGGAGCTATTCAGATACCTCCGACAGATTTCGTTCATCCAGCCATCTCCATTAAAGCGACTCCGTGTTAAGTCCGGGGTTACCTCATTTCTTGACCCGAACAGAGACAATCGGTTAGGTCTACCTCGCTACATTGAGAACAACGTGGTTGACTTCTTATGCGAGATAACAGAGCGTGACGACGAGGTCGCCCGTCATGTTCACACCGTGACTTGCATGAATGTGTGCAAAAAGGAAAACAAGATCATGCGACAGGCCTTGGAGGTAGGCATAGACCCACTGGATTTGGTTGACAAAGAGAAAGATGGGTTTAAGAAAGTATCCAGAGACTTCAAGTATGCCTGGTATGGCTCTATGCCGTATGCTCAATGGAGGCTCTATCACTTGGATGAATATGGACTCGCTCACGGCAAATTCCTGAAGCATCGTGGTGAGGACTGGGTTATAGAGAACTGGGAAGATTACCGTTCATTGATGGTAACTAAGGGCATTTGGAATTCCATTAGCCAGTGGCCAGCATAGTTCGCTAGTCTATTTACCTAAACATGCTTAATAACTTGTCATGAAGACGACTTGACATTTTCAACAGAGTAAATGAAGTTGATGGCTGCAAAGGATAGTTCAGGGCTTTGTTGAGCCTCGACTAGAAGTAGAAAAGACAGAATCCAACCCCAGAAAGTTTATTCAGAATCTGCATAACTGTATCTGTTAACTTCAATACTGACACCCCCTTTTCCATCGGATTCAAATAACCCAGTGCGTGAACTTGAACCACCTCCAATCCCTAAGGCAACAAGTTGTTTAGTGAATGGGGCAAAGGGTGCGCTTCTACTAAGAAACCTACAATACAGGCAAGCTAACGTTATATGGTACTGTATATATAATTGTGTTCATTTTGTTGACTAGGTTATTTTCATAATTTTACGCGTCAATGATCCAAAATACGATTTAAAAACGCTTGACGTACCTAGTGTCCACCGTCCGTACCTACACATTTACATGTATTTGTTCCCTTCCATTACGGCCCACATAGGTATTTTTCAGCATTCGTCGTCTAAACTCAACATTGCTTATTTCACAAATTAACCACGCGCCTGCTAACAATGTGCCGACATTGATAGTCTTCGACCCGTGTTGACATTTGCGCATATCTCCCACTCTACGAACCTTTAACCAAACGGCTGCCGCCAGCTTCTTCCTGCATGTCAAGTCAGCCACTAGCCTTACCACCTACGCAGACAGGACTAAAAGCAGGTCGACAAAAATGTCCACGATCAACGATTTGCCAGAGGAAATTCTTGGCAGAATCGTGGAATTGGTCCACCACTCCAGCCCTGGAACCATGGACGCGCTCGCCAAGGTGAACGGTCGTTTCGACCGGCTAGTACTATATCAGCAACATCATACTCTCAGTTTCCCGCACCACTACCCAGAAGACTACATACAAGAGGATTTAGTGCGCATCCAACGCGAACAAATGTGGCCTGCTATCCGACGCCTCAATCTTACCGGCTCTACGAGGGCATCTCATCTTCTCGGCGACTGCCTGCAAAAAATGACAGGTCTACGAGACGTGGAGGTTGAACTCGGACAGGAATTTATTGAGCACTTGCTTGGACCACTACGAGCTCACCCTCAAATACGTCTACACATGAAGATAGCCTTGGCTGTTTACAAGTCCTCTGTACACAAGCAGAGAATTATACGCTGCCTTCCAAGCGTCAAGGGGAACCTGAATCTATATTCGCTAGATGTGGAGCACGGGTTTTGGAAGCATGTGGATTGCTCCAGAGTCACACGTCTACTAAAAGGAGTCCTTCTCACGTGTCCCAACCTTCGTCACCTAAGGCTCAACATCTTCCAACGAAAGACGGGCAATGGACCAGCAGGAAACCAGTACTGTGGTTTTGGGTTTGCTAATGGTGAGAGTCCCCCGGCCCTTGAATCCCTGGAAATCGTCGCATACCCGTTCGGATCAGGGCGAAATCCAGCATGGCATGTGGGCTATCCACTGGAAGGCCGCGAGCAGGAGTATTGGACCAACAACTTCAAGTGGTCGCGGCTGAAGCGATTTTCTTCCCCAGTTGTTAACATACTCCCGGACGACTTAGGAACAATGACGTCCCTAAAGGAGATCCAACTCTCCCGTAAAGCTTATCATCCTCACAAGCCAATAGAGACACGCGAATTCTTCGCACGAGTCCCTCCCGTCCTGGAGAGCATCAAGGTTCCACATATGGATCTTATCAACCTTAACGACATCACCAAGCATAAGGGTGGACTTCGTGTACTCCACCTCATCTGGAAAGACGAGTTTAAAGACGTGTGGTGTAAAGGAATTCACCCTGGCATGCTCCATTGCATCCTTCGTCATTGTCCGAATATCGAAGAACTAGCTGTGCAACTTCACAGACATGATTTGAAGGACGCGCTACGTATCATCGCCCGATTCCCGAAGTTGCGGACATTGACAATATATTTCGGGCTCATAACCGAAGACAGCGATGTCTATGGAAATGGTCGACATCGGTACAGACCACTACAATACGGCGAGGACGTGGCGCCCGCTTTCCCTGCTGTGACAGTCCCAGCTGTCGCCAGCCTCTTACAGTATTTCAGGAACTGCCGCAAGTATTCGCTCTCGAAGCTTTGCGTCGTTTCTGCGATCTCTCCACATATGGAACCTCGAATGCTCCGTGGTCTTGGGTCACAAGTATGTCAAATTCCATTACGTGTGAAATTTCAGACCACGCTGGCGAGGCGGCACGTGGCGAGTTCGTCGTCACCTGCCCGGCGATAGACCAGCACGAGCACAAATTATTACAGACAGCCCTGAAAACAGGTGTTGATCTCGTCGAGTTGCTACCAAAAGACAACAAGGGATGGAAGGTAGCGTCGCCACGGTTGAAATATTTATGGTACGGCCCAGCAACACTGAAGGACTACGAGATGTACCAGGAGAGTGGGGGGCTCGTCCACAACATGTTCTTGAAGTGGAACAACGACCGAGACATTGTTATACACAACCGAGACGAATATCGTATGCTGATCATGGAGAGGAATCCAGAACTTTGGGACATTGTCTCCGGGCAATACCAATCACGCTGTAGGAGGGAGAAATGGACCTGGCACCTTAGACGTTGAGTTATTCCGCATCCGTGGTAATGCTTGGTTAGTAATAGTAAGATCGACAGGACTATTTAACTAGGGACGCAGTCTTTGTTTCTCTTCGCAGGGACTCGAATCGAGAGATGGAAAAGGTTCTGACTTTGTTTTCCTACAGCTTCCAATAGCCTAGCCTTAGTTGATTTCTCTGACTATATTGAAGCCGGAACGTCCAGAAACTGTCGTGATGCAAGCATAGAAACACTAAGAAGGAACTATGTAACGACACGAGAAGCACTGTCTACAAATTATTGGTTGCGAGCAAGCCCTGAGTCCATATATACATGAGCGTCGTTTATCCTATCCTCTAAGCTCCTATCTTCTAGACCCCTATATTCTAGACCCTTAGTCTAGCGGTTCCGTCACCAAAATCCCGATAGATAAACTTGTGTCTCAATGTCAACACCACTGCGTGGTTGACTCCCTGGCCCACTTCAACTGTGACAATAGATGATGAACAATTTACTAAGCATTCCGACTGTCGGACGCCCCCGTGCCAAAATACTACCCACGATACTACTTAAATACCGAGCGATCCACGAGACGAGATGGTCTTGAGTCCTTACCGCTTTTCAAGTAAAAGTCATGCGATGAGAGACAATCAGATAGGAGGTCTGACTAGCTACCTACCTACCTTCGCTGAACTATCAACATGTCTTTACAATCCGGACAAACTGACCAGTTAATTTCCAAATGGATGGTCAATGTGAACATAGGATTTCGGGTTGAAGTTCATGACGAAACCAGTCCATTTTATAACAGTACATTTCGACTTCGAAATGGGTCGATGGTTCCCCGTGACCCAACTCTTGGCTTGAATCGCACTACGATCCTCAATCACCTCGATTGGAATTGTCGCGATGGTAGCCCATTCATATCGTTCTTCACTATCTGGTCGAGAGCAATGGAGTGGCGGAAGTGGCTTATAGGGAAAGGTGTCCAGAAGGTGGTGGTGATAGCGGTATGGCTAGATGGTCTCAAGGTACTCGATGCGTATAGTCTCGCTTTCGATCTGGGCTTCAGAGGCGATATGCTTCACCGACATCTACATGAATCCCTCCTCTGCTGTGTTATTTCCGAGGACAGCTACAGAATACTTGCTATGTTTCACGGAACTTGCCAGACAACGCGTGTATCGCTCCACCTTCCATGGACACACTTCCACGCTATGATACCAGAAGACTTCGTCTATTATTCGATTCTCGGACGGCGACCTCAGAAGATTGACGATATCGGTCTGATAGACGCAACGGAAGCTATTGCAAATGAAGTATATAACAATACGGGAGAAAGGGATTGGGGGACAATGCTTTGCGCTCTCCTGAAGTCTATCGGCGAAATTTAACTGCTCGAAGGTCCTATTCGAACGCAGGGCGAACAGACCTGAACTTGGATTGGTTGTTGAGGTGGAACATGCCCATAGCTAGAAAACCTTTCATCTCTGTCCATTCTTTCCTCAGCCAGTACTGGCGTAAAGTGCCTTTCTCGTGACTTTTGGTCCATGATTATCCCCTCCGGCTAGGCCCCAGAGTGAATAAGTGACAAAATATCAGTCCATATACCGTAATTTTCGAAAGAAAAAAAAAACCCAAAAAAAACCACTCAAATACTACAACTTAAGCGCAACCCCAGCATTCCGCACCGTATCCCTCAGATCGCTTACCAGCGCCCGCGGCTTCTCGTACGCGGCAAAGTGGCCGCCCTCGGTATGGCGTCTCTCGAAGACCACGGGGCCCAGCGTCCTGCCCCACGAGCTGGGCAGCACGACGACGTCGCGGGGGAAGTACGACAGGCCGAGCGGCACGCCGGCGTTCCAGCGCAGGAAGCGCTCCATCGGCGCGTCGCCGTGCACGATCTCGTAGTAGAGGCGCACGCTGGCGTCGGCGCCCGCCGCGCTGAAGCGGTACACGCCGACCCACGTCAGCAGCTCGGCGTCGGCCCACGCGTAGGCGTCGGTCCAGGCGCGCAGCTTCTCGCGCAGCCAGGCCAGCAGCGCGGCCGGGCTGTCGGCCAGCGCGAAGCCCACCGTGTGCGGCCTCGTGCTCTGCAGCTGGTGGTAGCCCGAGCCCTCGGCGCGGAACCGCTGCGTGCGCGCCAGCCCCGCCTTTTCGTGCGCCGTGTACCGGCCGCTCAGGTACTGCAGCACGAGCAGCGGCGTGGAGAAGGGCGAGGGCGGGAGCGACAGGATGAAGTTCAGGTGCGAGGCGAGTACGTGGTCAGGGTAGAAGAGGCCCATGGCCCGCGTGATGAGGAAGCCCCAGTCGCCGCCTTGGGTTACTGAGCATGGGATGATGTTAGATAGGTACACGACGGCGTATAGATCTAAGAAACGTATTTCCTTTTCTGATACCACAGAGCAATTACACAGGGATTTTCAAGGGGTATATACCATATTTGTTGTAGCCAAGCTGCAGCATCAGTTTGTGACACACCTCGGCATATTGCGGTATCCCGAAACCGGGCTTCGACGTGCGCTGCGAGAAGCCGCAGTTTGGCAGAGACGGGGCGACGACGTGGAATGTTGGTTCGTCGCCGTCGCTATCGGTTAGCAGGGGCAGGATCTTGGTGACCTCGAGGAAGCTCCCGGCCCCTGCATAAGCAGCTTGCATTAGCTACATACGTCCACAACGCTTCGGTGGGGTGTTGATAAGTCTTTTAATAAATGTCTAGAACTCACAGCCGTGACAGAAAAGAAGCGGGATGCTCTTCGGCTTCGGGCTTTCCTGGTGGACGAAATGAATTCCAAGCGCGTCCTCGTGGCCGTCGACGGAGACGGTGGTGGTGAACTGCGGCAGCTTGTTCAGCTCGGCTTCCGCTTTGCGCCAGTCATACTTGTCTCGCCAGAATTCGACGAGCCGCTTGATATCGTCGAGTGAAGCGCCGTAGTTCCAATCGTTGGAGAAGGAAGTCGGGCCGGGAAATGTCGTGAGAGAAAGCTTGGCCCGAAGGTTCTCGATGGACGAGTCCGGAATGGCGATTTGGTACGGTTTAATTGTGGAACCCATGATGGAGGACGGTAGGTGGATTGGAGATGGATGTGTATGTTGGATGAAAAGGGGGATATTTAAAGCTTTGTTTCCCCTCCCTTGGAAAGACCAGCTTTGGGGGCCGAAATTGGGCCAGGTTGTTGTGAAAGCACTTGCACCAACATAACCACTGTATACAGGGTTAGGTAACTAACAACTCTTGAAACGAAGTTGAAAAAGCGGCGTATCCCTTGTTTCCAACCCAGAATAATGGAACGGGACAAGGCAAACTCTTCTGGGAGGTTTATCACACTGGATGATTAGGTAGTTTAGATGGACATAGCAACTACTTAGTTTTGAAGCTAGAGAAAAAGGGAGGACGAGAGGGGAAATGAAAACGAAGAAATCAGGAAAGAAAAACTGTAGTGATAGACTCAAAATCGCGAACAGTAGAAGGCTTCTTTGGCAGGACTCTCAACCATGCTCCTACTAGTTAGTGGTCAAGTCGTAGCCGATTCCCATACGCAATAATTCCGGAAATCATAGCAGACGCATTCCTAATGTCACATAACGATTCAAGAGCCTGCGTGTGTCGAGCCTTAATCAGAGTCAATAGAAGTGCTCATTCTCCACGAGACCAGAGTCCTCGGGCATATGCGGTGGTGCTATTTGCTATCTGAGTTAAGCCGTCAGTCTTCAGCGCAACATCGTCAAGAAGTGAGCTCCAGAACACTCATTCATATCCGCCCGTCTTATTCATCCATCATATAGATATCATCTCAACCCTACACCAAGGCCTTGGTCTCGCCGTCCTTGAGCTTGCCAGCCGCAACAAGGCGCTTGACCTCGTCGGTCCACACGCCCTTGATCTCGTCGGCGACCTTGAGGCCGTTCAGCTTGGCGGCCAGGGCGGCGATCTCGTCGGGGTCGATCTTGCCCTGGACGAGCTCGACGTCATTAAGCACGGAGTCGATCTGGGCGGCGGAGGCGTCGCCGCTAGCGAAGTAGTTGGCGTCCTTGACGGAGCCGCGAAGCACACGCTTGTTCTTCTTGACCGCGGTCTTGGCGGCCTCCTTGGCTTTCTTGCTGGCCTCGCGCTCCGTCTTGGCCTTCTCTTCGGCTTCCTTGGCGGCTTTCTCCTCGGCCTCCTTCTTTAGGCGGGCGTCCTCCTTGGCCTTCTTCTCGGCGGCTTCTTTGTCGAGACGCTTCTTGTTCTTGGCGGCGTTGGCCTCTTGGCGGAAACGCTTGATGCGGTCGTCGGCCTGAGAGCAGTCGTCCAATAACTTGCGCAGGCGTGCATTGTCCTCGGCCTTCTTCTTCTTGCGGGCGTTGGCGTTCTTGCGCTCCATGTGGCGCTTCTGGTCTCGGTTCTCGTTGTCGTCGGGCACATCCTCGTCGAGATACTCGAAGGATCGCCAAGAGTCGAAGTTGTACCAGAAGTTGTAGAAGTTCTCTACATCTTCCTTCACAGAGTTCTCGTCACCGAAGCTAGGCACGGGTTGCGTCTTGGAGAAACGAGCCTCGGACTTGAAGACACGGCTCCATAGCTTGTAGAAGTTGCCCTTTTGCTGCTCCTTCTTGGAGGGCGGGTCTACGTCGGCCTTCTCGTCGACGGAATCGAATTGGCGGCGCTTGACGGGGTCGAGAAGAACTTCGGTAGCTTTTTGGATGCACTTGAAGAAGTTATCGTCCTCGGTACTTCCTAGGGCGGCCTTCTTATCCGGGTGATGCTTCAGGACCTTCTTGCGGTGGGCTCGCTTGATCTGATCCTCGGTGGCTTTCCATCGGTACTTGGACAGGCCGAGAACTTGGTAGTGATCTTGCGACTATATAAGAATATGTTAGTGAATTGTAATATTGGTAATATCTGAGAGTAAATGTTGGGATGGGACATTACCTTCCAGTCCTTGGCCTCGCGCTGAAGCATCATAGGATCTTCGGGTTCGCTAACATCGCTCTCGTCATCTTTTTCGATCTTCTTAGCGCTCTCTTGGGCTTGGATACGGTCATCTTCGGAGAAGGTGCGCTTATGGCGAGCTCGGCGGGCGTGGGCTAGGAAGTGAGGTCCGACGGGTTCAATAGTGCGCTGAGTAGACGCAGTAATGGAACCGATAGGCTTGAAATCCTTCTCAGCAGACCAACCCTCGGGCAGTGCTGGTAGGGGTCGTGGAACAACTGTGGTTGAAGCCATCGTTTGCTGTTGGGATGTTGACAAAAAAGAAGAAACAAACGTGGGGGTTTGTCAACTTGGGGAACCTTTTTTTTTTTTTCTTGGTTGACTTTGCAAGTGTAGGGGTCTATGCACTAATGCACCATTATCCGATTAATCGATGCACTAGAGGAAACTCCAGCCACACACAAAAGACAACCAGCCACGATTGGGATTATCGATAGCATTTTCATTTCGTAGCTCGACAAAGTTCTACATGGGTATTGTGAATGCAACCCGATATTTTACAAATTATTACTTGCAATATTCTCATCCCTGAAGCCCCTCGACAATGGCGCTACCGGCGTACCGAAGTCTGCTCCGCGCCGCCAGGATTGCCTTCCAAGGTGCGAGAAGCATCGATGCGACTTAGGTCGAGACCACTGCTCATGCGATGATATAATATAGGTGACGAACGAGTATTCACTGCCGCCAAAGACTCCGCGCGCACAGCCTTTCTAGTCAACGCTGCCATGGAGCCCACGAACCCCGAGCTCCCGAACGCCATCAAGCATGCCGAAGAAGTAGCTGCTATATTACGGCAGAATGTAGTCCAAGGGAAGAAGGAGGGCGAGCTGTACAGTACGCATTGATCTAGTCGTGAAGATAGCCAAGGTAGAGGCGGCACGTTACTAATATTGGAACTTGTACAGGGTTACGCATACACGAAGATACGGAGCGTGGGGACAACGACACGGTCAAGTTCCCGGGTGGCAAGACAGTCAAGATAGACGGGAAGACGTGTTGTTCGTGACAGGAATCAAATTCAAGCCCACGAAGCATTGTATTATGAATCACGATACCCGCCCTGTACCACCACATGTACAACGAATGCAAATGATATCCTCTCCCTCAAACACAATTTTCACCCTCGTGCCAGAACGCCGTCCATGCTTGTAAAGTGCTGCTCTCTTGGCTTAGTCTCCAGCCAAACTAGCGTAATTGACATCCGATGCTCCGGGCGGCGCAGGAAGCAGAGACAGAGGGTCGACGTCTGCTTGTTCCTGGTCCCCTTGTCCTGCACCTCCTTGCCCTGGTCCTGCTTCGATCGCCTTGGGTCCGCCCTGTCGTCGCTGACCTGGAAAGGCCGAGCGTCCATCCCTAGCCATCGTGGCCCGCTCTTCCTTGTTCATCGTTCCCACAGCCTTGGGCAGCGACCACCGTACTCGTAATGGGCAACCGGCAATCACCGCCCGGCCCTGGCAAGCCTCCGAGGCTTTCTCGGCAGCTTCTCGCGTCTCGTAGTTGATGAAGGCGCAGTGTGACATGTGACTGCAGATCAGCGACTTGATCTTGCCGTGCTCCTTGAAGAAGTCGCGGATCTTGTATTCCGGCAGGTCGTCCTCGACGCCTGTGACGAAGAGACTCATGATGGACTTGTCCGCCGGTGGTATGTAGTCTTTCGGGCCTGGCGGTAATTGCGATGCGGCCGGGAATGGTCTGTTCCCTCTTCCATGTCTCGGTCCTGCTCCTGCGGCTGCGGCTGCTCTAGAGTCGCGTGTGCGTATAGGACCGGGACCCCCAAATCCGGCGCCTACAGCAGGATTGCCACCTTGCGCACTGCCGCTAGGTTTGGACTCGGTGGTGCTGCCGTCCTCGATCGCTCGTCCCTTTCTGAAATAGGGTTTGCTGTTGGCCAACCTCCTCAGCAGCTCGCGGGCCTTCTCGTCCGTCTTCTCGTACTCCTCCGTTCCCCGACCTTCTTCGAGGGCCTTCTCGTTGTTCTGGGCAAAGTACTCGCGGTTGACCTCGCTCTGGGGGCCGGGCGCGACCATCTTGAGGGCGGCGTCGCGCAGCTGGATGGGCAGGCCGAACTGCAGGTCCAGCATGCAGCACTGGCAGCAGTTCTTCATGCGCGCGCACGTCAGGCACACGTTGGTACGCTTCTTGCGCCCGTGCGCCCGGTCCGCCGCCCACGAGAACACCGTGTACGGCCGCGTGCAGATCTTGCACTCGGCCCCGTGGTCCTCCTTGAGCATCTTGACGTACGGGTTGGGCGGGAGGCAGTTCTCGCATACCGAAGGGAAGTCCGTCGACTCCCAGCCCGAACGGTTGAGGTCTTGTTTTATTTGGGGCGGCATGGTGATTGTGTGGTTGTGTGAAGAGGTTGGTTGATGAAGAGTTAAAAAAAAGTTGGTGACGGTTCCGTCGCGATTTGGATTGGAAATTTGAGATAAATTTCCATGGCTGATGGTCTTATCTGATGTGGCTGGTGGTTGTGGTGGCGGTATGCTCCGCTTACCTCATCCTGGCTTATATAAGCATGTACCTAGCATGTATTTTCCCCACGGGGCCGTTCATTTGATTGATCATTTTATACCGATTTGACTTCATCCATCTCCTGAGCGGCCGTTACCAAGTCCCAAGCCATTCTTCACGTCATGGAGAGGGAATTATCTCTTAGTTACGATGCACTGGTCAGGGACCGGGCGCGTATCGGAGGAAAAAGGGACGATTTAAACTTAGACAACACACACTTCATGAATATGACGAGCATATAGAATGCACATGTCGCTAACTCGCACTTAAGGAAATAAGGCTTTACTTAATCTTAATATTCTTAGCTAAAGCTTCAAAATCATAAGGAACTTCATCCTCTCTTCCATAAATAATCTAAAAGCCCTTCCCGGTTCTTTTCTACTTCTTCTCTTAGTTATTCATAAGACAGTGATGACATCGTAGCAGCCGTCCAGCTCCGTGGCACGTTCCCGAACCATGAATCGGCATCTTCCCACGACAAGCCGATAAAACTCGAAAGCGTAACCATGTGCGGTACCGACGCCCTCATGTCTGGTCCTGTGTCAAATGGCTCACACCCTGTTCAAGGCAAACCAGCGAGCTCTCCCTATCAGAATGTCAATGACTTCATCTCAAATGTCAATCGATTCAAGATCATCGAGTCTACTCTCCGCGAGGGCGAGCAGTTCGCCAATGCCTTCTTCGACACAGACATTAAGGTCCGCATCGCAGAAGCTCTGGATGGGTTTGGTTGCGATTATATAGAACTTACAAGTCCTGTTTCCTCTCCGCAATCATATGAGGATTGTAAGACTATTTGCCGGCTTGGGTTGAAGGCCAAAATTCTTACCCACGTACGATGCAACATGGAAGACGCCAAGAAGGCCATTGAGTGTGGTGTAGATGGCGTCGACCTTGTTATTGGTACTTCCAGCTTTTTGCAAGAGTATAGTCACGGAAAGAGTATCAAGATGATTGAGAAGATTGCTCTTGAAGTCATCAAATACGTTAAGAGCCAAGGTGTTGAGGTACGCTTTTCGTCGGAGGACTCGTTCCGAAGTGACCTTGTCGACCTCCTTACTCTTTATAAGGCTGTCGATAAGGCTGGTGTGAACCGAGTCGGTGTTGCAGATACTGTTGGAGGAGCCACCCCTCGAATGGTCTACGATCTCATCCGAACGCTACGAGGCGTCGTGGGCTGTGATATCGAAACGCACTTCCACGACGATACCGGCTGTGCTGTCGCCAACGCTCACTCCGCTCTCGAGGCTGGAGCAACCCACGTTGACACCAGTGTTTTGGGTATTGGTGAGCGGAATGGCATCACTCCACTTGGCGCCCTAATGGCCCGCATGGTCGTGACTGCTCCCGAGTACGTCATTAATAAGTATAACCTCAAGGCGCTCAAAGAGATTGAGGAGCTGGTCGCATCAGCCGTCCAGGTCAACATCCCATTCAACAACCCAATCACCGGTTTCTGCGCTTTCACGCACAAGGCTGGCATCCACGCCAAGGCTATTCTGGCGAACCCTTCAACCTACGAGATTATCGACCCCGCCCTGTTTGGATTGACCCGCTACATTTCAATCAACTCGAGAATCACTGGCTGGAATGCGATACGCGCGCGTTGCGACCAATTGGGACTGAAAATGACGGACGACCAGGTCAAGGAAGTGACTGCCAAGATCAAGCAGATGGCCGACATTCGACCACTAGCCATCGACGATACTGATAGCATTATCCACGCTTACCACATGGAGTTGCAAAAGAAACAGGGGTAGCAAGCGGAAAGATTAATAAATATATTTACATAGTATTATATTACAAAAAAGAAATTATATTTTAGTTATTATCTAGTTTTAATGTATTGCTCCGGTCTTTGCTGCCGCCTGTCACTCCGGACTTGCGGAAATTCGTATGAGCTTTTGGGTTTGTGTTCGAACCCGAGGTTTCAGTCATATGAGGACGGCGAACCTAATTGCTACATGTACATAAGGTGCAGTGAATACCACCCCAAAGATCTATTACCATCCAGGTACCATATATACTGATCTAGGTACACGTAGATAGAATTTCCTCTATACCAGGTTTGCTTCGATCTGCATCCTCAACATTAAATGTATAAGATTATGCCATCCTGCTATCTTCTTAAAGAACGCCCCTCAAAGCCTTGGCTCTTCGGTCTGAACTAGGTACATTCCCAGCGTATTGGCGAGAAAGTGCTAGGTATTTCTATAAACTCGGGCTTATGATGCCACAATTACCTTTGCAGCGGTCCGATCGCCTACCCCTTCGTACTGCAAGTGCCTAGACTTAGACAAGCTACAACGCACTCCCCCCGCATCTCAGGTTCGAGTTAAAGAACGATCTTGGTAATCTTGGTAATCTTGGTAATTAGGTACCAAGTATATTATGCTACCATCGTACCATATCGCTGGGCTAGGAAATAACATGTCGAGGTACATGATGACCGACTGCTTCCTTAACTCTGTATTTTGTCACCGGTAAGTGGGAACCACCGTATCTAAGTTTACAATCTAGTCACACGACATGGCTTTGGGCAGCTACCCCGGGTCTATGACCTCGAATCGTAGGTGGTCACCTGCTCCAGTTGGAGTAAGGTTGCCGAGTTTCAAATGGAATGAACTTTTCCCCAGGAAGTTGGCACGAGAAAGCTCCAAGAAAATGAGTATAAATATGGCAGCTTTCTCCCTATCTTTTACAATTTCAAGGAAGCACCCAGTCTTATATATTTCTCAACTCTCCCAACTCTTCAGTGTCCTCTCTTCATCTCTTCCTCTCCATTCCCTTTCTTTTACCTCTTCTTCTACATCTCCCTCGACTATCTCGACTCTCTCAACCCTCTCTCTTCACCTCTCCGTCTACTGTATGCATTCTTCTCTTCCACTGCATACCTCCATTCCTTTCCGTCCGTCCCATCTCTCGTCTCTTCTTGTCCAGCCTCACTCTCCCTCGTAGCCCGATCTCATCCTACGAGTTACTTCAGCAACGACACGATGGCTACAGAACGCTGGGTAGAGGAGACTCTTGTGCCAATGGGGCCACAAGACAATGGGACTGAGAAGTCCCTCTCACCCATGTCTTCCACGTCACAAGGCATCTGTATCGGTATCCAAGCAAAGGAAATGGTATCGTCCGAGGAGATGGCACCGGGGCAGACAGAGGAAAGCCTCGTCATACTCCGAGAGATTGACTGCCCGGAGTCTCTTGCTACCGCTTGGCCAAGCTGGAAGAAGTGGATGGTCTTGACGATCGTCTTCATCGTCCAAACCTCTAGTACGTAGCCCATGATCATGAATACTCATGGCTCGTTGCCAAAGATGCTAACCATTGCTAACCCAGTGAATTTCAATTGCTCTCTCTACGCCAACGGACAGGCAGGTATCGTTCGAGAGTTCAACGTCAAGCCGCAAGCGGCTGTTAGTGGTGCGGGCGTATTTCTTCTTACATATGCGATTGGCTGTGAGCTGTAAGACTTCCATCTTCCCTCTCGATGCTTCTAAGCTAATTTCCTCGTCAGTTGGGCTCCTTGGTCGGAAGAGTTCGGGAGAAGACTCGTCCTCCAGGCATCTCTCCTCCTAGTAAACGTTTGCTGTGTCATTGTTGCACTCGCCCACTACTGCCACTACTTCCCTGCCATCATCATCGGCCGTGCCTTTGGTGGCCTTTTTTCTGCAGGAGGCAGCGTCACACTGGGAATGGTTGCGGACATGTTCAGCTTGGATCAGCAGGAGTCTCCCCTAGCTTTCATCGTTCTCTCTTCCGTTGGTGGCTCCATCATCGGTCCTATCATTGGCGGGTTTGTCGAGGAAAATTTGGAATGGACTTGGACGATTTGGATTCAGCTCATCTTTGGAGTTTTTGCCCAATTGTTACATTTTCGGTTCGTTCCAGAAACTCGCTCCTCCATTCTCCTCGACAAACATGCATCTTGGCTCCGCAAAATGAAGATTAACCCCTTGGCCTTGGGTCCCAACGAGCACAAGTCTATGAAGGACTATCTAGCTCCAAGAGATCTCTTGTCATTGTGGGCTCGCCCTTTCAAGATGTTTGCCAAGGAAAGGATCGTGTTGGTGCTATCATTGCTTTCCGGTTTTAGCGATGCATTGATTTTCATGCAAATTCAGTCTTTTGCTCGTGTCTTCAAGTTGTGGGATTTCTCGACCGTCCAAATAGGACTTGTAAGTCATCACACAGCATGTCCAAACCATGATATCACTTCCATGCTAATACCACCTACAGGCTTTTATATCCATTGGCATTGCATACATCGTTGCATACTTGCTTTTCATTCCTGTCACCCGTCGGAACCGAGCTTTCAGGCAGAAGAACCCTCTCTGCGAACGCGCCCAGTACGAGTCACGATTGTGGTGGTTGCTATTTACTGCTCCGCTTCTCCCTATTGGATTGCTGATATTCGCCTGGACGAGCACACCCGCTGTACATTGGATTGCCCCGATGGTTGGTTGCGTATTCATAGGTATTGCGAACTATTCCATTTACATGACTTCGATCGACTACATGGTAGCTGCCTACGGTCCCTACTCAGCATCTGCCACCGGCGGCAACGGGTTTGCTCGCGATCTCTTGGCTGGACTCCTCACGTGGGCTGCGGCGCCCTACTACGATTCTTTTAGTTTCGACAAGGGTCTCCAAGTAGCCAATACTCTTCTTGCCGGTGTCAGCATAGTGCTGGTGGTTGCTTCCGTATACATCTACCGCAAGGGTCCATCAATGCGCAGGCGCTCACCATTTGCCCAGTCCCTAAGTGGAAACACCGGGAGCGTAGCTGTGGAACCTCCTTCTGCATCGGTATAGATAGGTTGGAAGATGAGTGGTCGAGGGGCTGCTGGCAGGTATAGTACATAGCATCCAAGCAGGAATTCCGCGGTAGTACATAAATCTAGTCAGTAAATAAGTAAACACATATCATACATGCACAACGGAGCGAAGCGAAGACTATTTCTGCTGGGAATGATGAGACATTGCATTCATGAAGTTAACTTCGTAAGCCCGAGTCCTAGAAAATAGGATTTTGCTTGGCCATGAATACTAGGCGCATCGGTCATGCTTTCATTTTAGTAATTGTGACCAGTGCAAAGGGTATCATGAAATTAGTTCTCGTCTGATTCCCAGCCTGAGTAATAATTGTCACTGTCACTGTCACTGTTATCCACCTTCATTTCCCTGAGCCTGTCCCGAATGGCCATGAGCTCCCTATTCACCTCATTATCGTCTCCTGGCTGTACCGGACCTCTCTTCCACCCGTACTTCCTCCCCTTGATACCCTTCGCAACTCGCTCTGCGAAGCGGTCCGTGACCTCCCATCGCAGAGCGCGGCGTGGCCAGATGTACTTGCGTGTCTCGTGGTTCACCTCGTTCGGATCCGGCATAGTGAACTTGACGCGGCGCAAGCTACGCTTCGTGAACCCGCGCAGCACTTCCAAGCACTCGAGGCGCGTGAGAAGGATTCCGTCGAGCTCGAGCTCCAGGAGCGCGGGGAGCTTGCGTAGGAGGTTGCAGGCGTGCGCTAGGCTGTCCTTCTTGCGCGCTTTGATCTCGAGGTGCGTCAGCTCTTGCTGCGCCGTCGGCTGGTGGTGCTTGTTCTCGGGGTCGACGCATTCGACGAGCTGCAGGCTGACTTTCGTGAGGAAGGGGATCCAGCGCGGGGAGAGGGTGCTGAGGAAGTTGGTGCACTGGATTGGGTTAGGTTAATGATTATGCCACTTTTTAGAAGATCCCAAGACCTAAGCTTAGAATGAGACTACTCACCTCCATCGTATGTGTGAACGAGAACGTGTTTCGCACATAGAACACGCGCCCCGCCTCGGCATACCACCTCTTGCAAACCAGCAGCGTCTGCAGATTCCGGCGCCTCCCGCAAAGACACGGCATGCTGTGCCACACGGGGAACGGGCGCGCGCGGTGCGCCCCGTCCCAGCAGTCGCTGCACAGGAACGGGTTGCGCGGCGCGGGCGCCCAGGGGCTCGCGGTCGCGTTGACGCGCACGCGGCGGCCCTCGACGCGGTGCCTGCGCCAGCCCGCCGCGTCGTCGGCGTCGCCCTGGCCCGGCGGCTGCACCTCCTTCAGGTACGCCTTCGCGCACGTGCCCCTCCGGCTCTTCCACAGCGCCGGCTGCAGCCGCCCCCACGTCGGCGTGCGCGCGCGCAGCGGGCACGTCGCGAGGTGCTCCGCGTCCCACTTTGTAGCGGTTACGAGGAGCGCCGCGAAGATCTCGTTGCGCAGCTCTTGCGGCAGCGCGTAGAACCGCGCGCCCAGCGTGTCTGGCGGTGGCGCCGGAGACCACGGGAGCGAGTTGTCGGCGAGTTGCGCCTGGCGGGTGCCGACGCGGCCGCGGTTGCGCGTTTGTAGGCGCTGCCGGTGGCGCAGGTTGCGCGCTCGGTCGATGGCGCGCTGCTCGGCTTTGGCGGCGGCGTTCTTTTTCTTTCGTTTCGGCATGATGGGAGAGTGTTGGGTTGTGTTCTAGGCGGGGTGGCTCCGGATGCCCAGAGTGGCTGTATATGTTGGGATGGAATTGGTTGTTGAAGGATGGAGGAGAGGAAGAGAAACAGAAAAAGACTAGAGAAAACTCTCCATCTACCTAGGAAAGTACCTGCTAACAGAGCGTCGGGCGGGGGAGTGTCATGGGCGATGTGCGTCGGTGTGATTACCAGGACAATCTAGATCACTGGAGGATAAAGAAGGTTTCTTATATGCACATGTTATGACTCTTTATATGGTGTATCTTGTTTGCTCCGGCATCTAACGGAAAACTTTACGGCTTATGTGGTGCTGGGAATTTGTGCCTAGCCCCTTTTCCTAAGTGTGACTAGTTGTCTACCCGTGTTATTATATAACCTATCTATTTAATATTTAATATAAATATAATCTCCTTACCCCGTGACTAGATCATGCTATTAGATACATAAGGCTGCTTAATACCCCGGCATATCTTACTTCTACGAACTGCCAGTTACTTTCACAAATTATCAGTTGTGTTCATTATTGAAAAGGAAAGACAAGTACCGATCACAGGGCAAAACCTAGATTATACGTGCAACGAAGCATATAAACAATAAGGTAAGGATATGTAACTACTATATTTCTAGGCAATATTATTTGCTTAAGTAAGCCTCTTCTTCAAACCCGCATGTTCTCCGGGTTAATTTGTTGTCATAAAAAACCGACCAATCAGACGTAATTGTCATTGCACCTACGGAGCCGATGTCCGTGCCAAGCCCGGCCCCTCTCCGGGATCTCGGCACCGGGATTTTCCCCCTTTTTCAAGTTTCAAGTGAAGGTGCCTAGGCCACAGCACAACGAGCGGGAAAGACACTATGTTTGTGGCTTGCGCTCCATTTCCATGTAGGCCGGTCTAGGCCGTTGACGTGAGAAGATATTATTGCTTGGCTCTTCTCTTGTTATTTAGTAAACTCTAATGCTGACATCACGCTCCGTCATAACATGTGTTATCGCTAGTCATGCTCCTGGAAATGGATATTTCAAGGATAAAGCATGTCAATGTTTCATATCTATTAAATAACTCCACCATCAGTTTTTAATTGGTATATTGCAGAAAATCCATTTAATTCATTTATGTAAATTCTGGCTGACCTGTCATTCCGGAAAGCCCTGGCTCCTACACGCATAAATTGACTGCAAAAATATAACAAAGCGACATGCCAAGTAATCTATTGACTTACACCAGTACTCTAATTGGCAGTTTCTTCATACTAAGTTTATTATATGGAAAGCTGCGTTGTAAAGAAAAATGAAACGTAGACATTGGCAATGAAACCCATTTTTCTAAAAAAAAGTTTTTGGATCGAGATGCTAAACCGGCCCTATTATGATCAAGCAAGAACAAATACGTCTAACGACATGGAGGTAGCCGATTCACCTTAATATAAATGTCTTGGAAAGTAGAGTAGACGTGGGAGTTCATGCTCCCAGGTGAGTTCATAATGAACATAAGCCTCATATCAAAGCTGAAATGTGGTTTGATTTAATCCAAGCTAGGGATCTTAGCCGCATGGTGGAATATGAGTCCTTGCGCACGGCACTAAGAGATCAGGGATCGAGGTTCAAACTTTATAGTTCAAGCCAAAGACTTTTCGGCGGTAACTGATTAATGCTAAGTTGGGATAGAGCTAACTAACTCGAGAGTTGATCAACCGCCAAATTTGCTCATATACCTAGCTGTGGGGTTCTCTGGACTACCTACCTACTTAGGTACACAAATAGTGATGGTTAAGGCAAAAGATGCATTAGCACTTGGTAAGCTTCTTATAGTGAAAGTCGATTGGATTATAGTAACCAATTGAATTTCCCTGATCTTGACCATAAGCAGGTAGGTGGATAGTTATGTCTAGTCTTCATTTCGCACCATCATGAAGTATCATAACTGCTGGTAGCTAGTGTCAGTGCCCTTTATCCATTCCTGTCATTGTACTGCAAATGAAATGCTGACTAGTTAGACGAGCACTTAGAAACATCACGATGCAACTACGGTAGAAAAAGAAACTATCGCTGTTTCCGCCTATGCAGGTGGCCAATTCGGTGTCCCAATATAACTAATTCACATTCTATGGCAACCTGGGCATATATTTTGCTGATCCTATCCATAAGCACTTCGGGTGAATTGGCAAAACAAAGACACCGGTGGTAACCTTTACACCACTAAGCACTAGTACTCTACACAGCATGGATTTTATTTAGGGAAGCCATTTAGTATCTGATCATTACCATGATTTCAAAGGAAAAACTACTGGGGGCCAAGAGAAGGTTACGCTAGTTGGCTGTCACAACTCGGAAGCTATTTCAAGTAGACATAGGTAGCGTATTCTTCAGCTACACGCTCCACGATTTCCCAGAGAAAAGATAGTCGTTTTCAAGTGCATTCATGGATGTGATGTGAAAGAAATGTGGGCCAATTGGCCTTGTTTCCGGAATGAGGTATTCATGAGAATGAGAAATGACTCGATCGAGTATCACCGTCTTTTGACTAGGAAACTGGTGAAGTAATACCACAGTAAAAATGATGAGAGGTGAAGTAATGGTGCGTTTAAAGAACTTCAAGAACTAGAAAATGTTCTTGTATAACTCGTAGAATCAGCTCGAAAACAAGTTCCTCCAGCCGCACTTAGGACTTGACTATTAATCACAGAAGCTTAGTCTTTTCCATCCTCTCTACGGGTTCTTGACATTCATTTTTGAAAACGCACATTGGCTTGCAGCTTTCGCTCTGCGGATATCATGAAGTCAACTGTGCCTTTATTCCAAGCCTTCGTGGCTATAGCCTCAGCCAGGCTTCTCAATCCTCGACAGGGAATTGACACCTCGCTTGCCGATTCCCAACCAAGCCCAACAACGGCCTCCATACCCATTGGCCCTACCTTCGACTCCACAACTTACGATATGAGCAAAGCCACAGCATCTGCGACTGAGAGTCCTTTACCTGTAGGAACGGAACCAGTCACTCACCGAGAGCGAGATATCTACGCCCGACAGACGGCGTGCCAGCCCAATCCTACGGGGTCTGGACCTAAGGTGACCCCCGACACGGATAGCGCATTCGTCGGCAACAGTGCCTTCGCGACCGCCGCAAGTCAAGCACCTAAGCCTACAGGATATAACCAGACATTTTCAAATTTACATGCGCGAGCCGAGGCCTACGGATATTTGGGCTTCGTGGTCGTGGATTCTTACGACACCGCGGGTTGCGCCGATCAGTGCAGTACTGTTTTCCGTGGGTGCCAAAGCTTCAATATTTTCTATGAACGGGATCCCATTGTTGCGCCGTCATCCGGCTGTAATAACCCGCCTTCGACTACAAATATTAAATGTGTTTTCTGGGGCGGCGATCTCCCTGCGACTACTGCCTCCAATGATGGACAATATCTAGCAGATTTCCACGTGGTCATTGCGGGATCGAACGGGTATCTGAGAAATAGAGTTCCCTCAGTTCCGGGTTACTCTGGGGAGCCGACTGGAAACAATACAATTGATGCACCGCCCGACGATTTGGATCCTGATCCCGGCGATACCACCACAACTACGGACATAAGTACATCAACAACCACAGGCACATTCACGAATACTAGCACAGGTACAAGCACAAGCACAGCGCCTACGTCTACTACCACGCGCCGACCTGGACGTGGCGCTACTGGCACATATATCGGCTCTAAGATCTTCACGAACACTTATTTCGACCCGCAGCTCTGTGCTGCGGCCTGCGACGCGCAGAACCGGAATAACTTGGAAAATCCCCCTCGCAGGGGTCGGCCGCAGATTTGTCGTTTCTTCTCGACCTACTTGATTTATAGGAATGGGGAGCCCATTGGGCAATATTGTGCTCTCTACACAACATACTACTCCAGGTCGTTCGCTACCAATAGTGTAAGTACCACAAAGAGGAAGCCTCATGAAAATCCCGTATGCTAATTTATCATTCATAGGGCACACGAAGTGGAGGTGATACTTACCGTGTTCGCCATGCCTTCTCCTATAGGAACATGAGGGCGCCGCAAGACTAGGCGGTCATTGAACATACCTCAACTAAACATCCAGGTCTTCGTTACACATATCATCGATATTGCTGTCAACGGTCACAAAAGTTTAGTTAGGAGCAGATTCCATTTTGAACGGAATATACTTGGAAAATGTACCACCTTGGTTGAAGATGAAGTTAATACTAGTTAATACTACGATGGTATTAAGCCAGACAATGTCTTTTGGGTAGTAGACGGTGGTAGTCTACATCCTACTTTTGCCGTTTGTAAAGAGTGAATACAATGTTCCAGGTGAGAAAATATCATCTTTTAGTTGTGATCACCTGCACGTATATGCCGTTGGCAACAAGTAATATCCCGAACGGCACAATCTTTCTCCCTTCCCCCATAGCGTCCGACGGCATGCCGCAGTACTGCAAGCTAAAAAACGGAACGAGGCCAATGACCCATGAAGAAATATTTCAGCGATACCACTTCTCTCCTGCCAACATTGAGAACCCCACGCGGATCATTTGGTCGAATACCGAGTATGACCAAACTTCTTCCGTTAGCGTTGATAGGTATCTACCAATATTGCTTGACGTATGCGCGTCGCGAATGATATTGACTGGCGATATGGCACACAGGGAGGATCTATTCAAGCCTGATTCTAGTGATAGGGAGACTCTTAGGGAACTCAGAAACAAGGAGCTCCAGATATTCCAAGAATGGTTAGAGTTTTGTCCATAAAGGTAAGGGGTATGTTTGACAGAATGATCTGCCTTGTTAGAGGTTAAGATGCTCCTATGATTTAGTACTAGTATTTACATAATTTGGTCTGCTTATTAGGCAGTCTATGAAGGTTATTAATATAGAACTCCATATGAGCAGCGGTGATACACGAAGCGCGAAAAGTTGTAGAAAGTTAGATACTTATCTCTGGATAGTGAATTATATAATATTAAATGATCTGCACAACGTGCTTTTTCAAGGCACCCTTGATCTCTGCTAAAATCGCCAGCGACTTAACCATTCCCTGGCTAGCCCTTCCAGTTTCTCTGGTAGTGAAACTGAGAAATTCTATCCGTCTCCAGCTATTCTCACCTTCAACACTTTCAAGTATCAAGAAGCATACGTGCTCAGTGGTGTTGAGCGCGCGTCGATATCGCATCAACTGCAGGACCGCAAATTGCTGTCCTAAATACCCCCTGTGCTTCTGTCCATATTCATTGCCGCCTCCATGTTTCACCAATTCAAAGATTCGCGTTAGTAGCTTTGGATATGGTGAGGATGGCCGAGGATCACTGAGTATGTCGTGCGTTCCTAAATTCAGTAAAGGAGCACGCAGAGTTATGTTCCCGCCTTGCACAGCACCGAAAGGGTCATGGGTAGCCAGCTGAATATTGACATCTATGACCTTGGCGAAGCGCTTGACATGATCGAATTGCGTATCGGCCATGAACAAAACTTTTTTACCGAGAATGCTTGCCCAACTCCATGATGGGCCAAGGTACTTTTCAGGCAAAGTAGGCTCATCTTCTACATACCCATTAGGAAGCTTTTTTCTAAGAGGGCTTCTCGACTGTAGCTATTGTTAGCCCTACTCCTGGTCAATAAGCAATCATATAAATCCATGTTTTTAAGACTTCGCCCCCTTGAATGAAGCGAGTTATGTCTAACAAAAATTTCGATGACAAGTCGCTTACCCAGCTGAGACCTTGTACTAAATCCATCTTCCAAAGTCCAGCAATGTAAGAATCACCTGTAGCTCTGTGAAACTCTCTCGCTAGTCCCGACAATGCCGGAAGAGCGTCGGTTGGCTTAGTGAGCTGCCTAGATGAATAGTTTTCAATTATTTTCAGCCAAAAATTGAAATGTGACAATCCATAGGGGTCGGCTGGTGGTATGAATTTGCCCTGTAACGTGATTGAATGCCAAACAATAGCTCTATGGCGTATTGTAAAGAAATTCCTCGCTTGGGAGATGTTTTTAAATGAAATGAAAGGGTACACTACTGCCAAAGGGATGTGTAATTCTCGAAGGAGTGGTAGTAATCGTTTTTTCCACATCGGCAGACCATGCTCGCGGAGATCCTGGATGAACTCTTTGCTGCGATATATATCCGCTATCCTGATATTTCGTCCCGCTTCATCTACGCTTCCCTTAGGACATTCGAAACAAATCTGCTGGTGGCCGAACCATAACGTCCGAGGCGCTAGGAGGGTTTCCTGTATAACCCAACCTCGGGTGTTTAGAACACTCTGCTGCATCCTCTCATCCCACAGCTCAGAGCCATGGCGTAGGAAGACTTTCGGTATAGGTTCATGTCCATTACGCCAATCAAGCCAGCAACTGGGATGGATTGATGCTACTCGCTCTCGAAATATCCCTTCGCTAGTTTTAGACGCACACGCTGCCGCTATCGTAATTGCTGCTCCTGAGTAAACCTCTCGCATCCGACTAGACTCTTGGGCCCAATCGTCGTCGGAGTCCTGGATGATACACAATGCGTCGATCCAAATGTAACGAATTCCGAGAGCTTTGGTAACGTCAATTGCATCTCGTAATGTAGCAGGGAATTGGTTTAGTGGTCGCCCCTCGCGAAATGATTGTTCGGTCGCCTTTGTAAGTGTGAAGTCGACATCGCCACCCCAACAATATCAAAGCGCAGCGAAGGTTCCGCTTCGTCCACTACCGTCAACAAGTTTGGGGTTCATTCCGCTCGTATTGATCAGTCTCGTCGGAAGCTCTGATGAAATGGGATATTGGGAGGAACATGATTTATGCCCGTTCAAACAGTTTCCTAGCAATCTAGCTGCTAGTTGAAGGCATTCGCTGGATCCCGAGTTGCTACATATAGATCTAGCCAGTAGATTTGGGTGGTCCGATGGTTCATGACCTACGTCATTGTTCGTTCACTGCTAGACTATCACAATGGTGGTTGCTCACCTCTCAATGCACAAACCTCAAATGAAGCTAGAGTGCGCATTGCACCTCTTTCTCCATTCTGAATGGCGGCAACATGGGGTAAGCCGTTGAGCGTGGCATCCCAAGTCGTAGTACCTATGAATATCTGCCTTGCGTTTGTATTTTCGTGTAAAACCTCGTCACGAAGGTCGTTGGGGTGAGCACTTCGGGCATAGGATTGCCATATGCAGCTGCAAAGCTCACATTCAACAGCGGAAGAGCGAAGTGAGAGTATATTTGGGTGTTGTTTGAAATAGTAAGGAATCGATGGGCGGAGACACTCCAACGTGTCTGGCGCAGAAGGATCGTTGAAGGATCTAGGTGGTTGAGCCTCGGCTTCCAATAGTAGCCGCCGAACATCAAAGTGAATACAAATGGAGCATAACATGTCGAATCCTATTAATTACAACGTAGAGGGCGGAAGCCGAAAAAAAGCATGTGCAGACGCGAAGACGCTCATTTTGAGTGCAGCCTGTTGAGCTTTTGTGAGATCGAGTCTGCCTCGTGAGTCGTGAGGCACCCAAACTCGTAACCGCCCGGGCGTTTTCTGATAAGGGGCGGTGCGCGCTTAGGTCATCCATTCTTGGACAGCTGCCTGCAGCTGCTGATGTGCCCCTTTCTATCCCAATAAGCAATACAGGACTTCCTTCGCGCGGTTTTGCATGTGCGGGGGTCGTTACGTAATCACAAGTAATATTAGAGTCAAAAGCACAATTTCAAATGAAGGATTTTAGAATCTACAACCTATTTTCAATATAACCCACATTCCTCCATCATACTCACCGCTGATCAACTTAATAGCGATAAAATGATGCATAGCAAAGCTTCCGAGGTCTGTTTGAGGTTGAAATAGCCTACCATACCTTTGATATATACTGATCCAACGTTTCTTCATCTCACCTGCGCGCCTGCGGCGTAGACGCAGAAATTTTGGAGATACGAGCGGGATTATGTCGGATCAGTAGCAAAGGAAGTCCCGCAGAAGAACAGCCGAGAATCACGAGCCAAAGACCTGGTTATAGGGCTGATCCTGACCGGTACGGCATCGCGTAAGGGTTTCGTACGGGGGGCCAATCCATACGACCGGGATTTTCGGATTGTTCCGCTCCTACCAAGTCCGGCTTATTTGCAACCGTCCCTTGGGTTAAGAATGCTCCGCCTCATGCGCGTCGTAACTGTCACCAATACTCTCTACGTGATAATCAATGGTAGAGACGCAGGGACCTATCCGGACTTAAGCTACAATGCCTCGGTAGACATTTCTTAGGCAACATTATAACGATTCTATCACAATACCGGCAATAACAGCTCGTTAGGTAAGTATCCATGAATGCTAGGATGGGTAGGCTGTGACGTCTGGTGGGTAGGATGCAACGAATCAAATTCGACATTATTCGCGCTTGGCGAATAGTCTGCTTCCCATATCTTATTAATATCTCCATCAACCGCCAATCGCCCAACTCCTATCAATCAAACTCCTAATGACTATCCGCGGCCAGCTGTATATAATTTAACTTGGCATATACGACCAAGTGTAGATTCTGCGACAAAAAATACAGTAGGCCCGTAAGCCGTAAGAGCAAGCATAGTTGAGTCGTCACACAAGACTTCAGTACACGATACTTGCCGCCGATCGACCCCCGATGGCATCGAGCACACCTAGTTGGCCCGGCGTGCGCCCCGTTAAGACGTGCACGGAATGCAAGCAGTCAAAGGTGCATTTCTTCCTACTAACATGCCAATACGTACCATCTGACTGACGATTTGATAGCTTCGATGCGACTCCAAGGACAGGTTTCCAAATCCCTGTTCTCGATGCCAAGCAAGGAACCTCGCGTGCTCGGTAGACCCATCCTTTCGAAGGACGCCGGCTCGAAAGTGTGTCTCTATCTCATTCCCTCATTCTGATGTAGATGTTTTGTGGTGTGGGCTAGCTTTATTTTAGTACTAACTGATATAACTAGACGACTTGAGGCTATGTCAAGAGAGTTACGAGAACTTCGTGACCAGAGAATATCAGATGTCCGTGCTGGTTCCACTGCGAGTCCCGATCCGGACACTGGTCGATCGCAGGACTCATCTAGCAGTGCATCACGACCGTCGGTTGCAATCCTGCTAGATGATTTTGAGCTCATGGGCTTGGAGTCGTTCGAACTCGGTGGCGTTGTCATAAGCAAACAATCAGTGATCGACATCTTCAAACTGTGAGTGTTTTGTGTGCCGTTGACTACAGGAAAATACCACTGTCGATGATTTACGACTAATATTTTTCTCTCCATACAAGCTTCACTAGCATATATCATCCTCAGCTTCCAATCCTAGGTCCCATATCACTCCAGACCATCTACCACTCTCATCCATTTCTGTTCTGGACGATAATAATCATCGTCGCTTTTCGTTCACCGGTACCCTCTGATGAGCACCTCTTCACCCGCCTCCATGACCAGTACATGCAAATATTGAGAGTAGAGGCATTGCAGGCGCCGCTGCCCCTGAGCAAGATCCAGGCACTTTTACTTCTCTGTTATTGGCCCCTACCGGTCATGCATCAACGAGATGACCCGAGTTGGCTGTATTGCGGAATCGCCGTAAATGCAGCCCAATATATGGGCATTCATCGATCAAGTCCAAAGTCGGGAGTCACTCCTTCATTATACGTTGTCGGTGTCCCATCAGGAAGTGTACACGAGAGAATGAATACGTGGCTTGGATGCTTTCTCGTCAGCACATCGTAAGTCATTCCATATATATCGCAATGTCTACTACTAGGTAGGTAGCTAATAGTTTTCGCAGTATTAGTATGCACCTCGGCCTTCCCCCGATGATCAATACACCCTCCGACCTCGCTAGTATCCGTGCAATTCTCAGTGAACATACTATTCCACGCGAATTTGCGCTTCAAATCAGAGTGCTGCTCGTCTTGGCGGGCTTCACAAATGTCCTTGCACACAATTCGAACGACGGCGTGATCGACTCATCTATTACTCAGCTCCTTGACGGTGAGCTTGACACACTCAGAATCACATTTCCTGACGGGTGGACAAGCATGACAGACTTTTGCATCGTGGCTGTCAAAATGCATGTATACACACTAGTCATAACACGAGCTCGTTCTGGCACCAGTTCGAGAGAAATACTACTCAAACTAGGCCTAGCCGCCGCTCTACGTATCATCCACCTAGCAAACACGCGGTTTAATGAGCGACAAGACAAGACGCAGACCTTGACAGCAGCACAACGTGAGAAGACATTGCCGAAGGATTACTTCCGAGGCCTAGCCTTTGCAACTATTTTCCTCCTCAAATATTTCACTTCCAATAATAGCGCCAGTGCCGAGGAACAACAACTAGCGGCGAACCATGTGATCATGGCTCATACGATATTCAAATCTTTAGCCGTTCACCCTCAAGACGAATACAAAAGAGTTGCGAATCTCTTCGAGACGCTCTGTAAACAGGCACCTATTCCTAGCGATAATGGCAAGTCGGTAATGGCTGACCGGATGGGTGTGTCTATTGTGCTGGATGCAATCACATTGGGCCGTGAATTACGCGGCCATCCCGCCGTGATGCAGGAGCCAGAGATCCCCAGCACAGCAGAGAGTTTGCCCTCAGAGAACAATATCTCGCATCCAGATGTATTTGGTCCAGGCTCTCAATTAATAGAGCCTTGGCCATCAGACCTCGCCTTCGCGAACGAGTTCTGGGGCGACCCTTCGTGGGATGTCTTCTGCATCCCTACGGTAACATCACATTTTCAACCAGGTCAGGGATTATGATAATTATGTAATGAGCCTACTAGACGAATACCCAGATAAAGATAAACTGACACTTACTCGTACACGTACAGAAGATACATGAGTTCTATAATCCTCCTTCTCTCTACCCAACCGTCTACCTCCAAGCACATTCAAAGGGGCGACAGGGCCTATACCAGGGCTGCAACTATTTCATCTGGTAATTTCAAGTTTACCAGCTCCAGGTGCTGCTGGGATCCGTGGACGTCGTTCTCCATAAATCCTCCGCCAGGGGTACGCTTCCCAGCGCGAATGCGTGGAATCGTGGCTTTGAATGCCTGTGCCGGGTCGAAGAATCCACACCAGACGATATCGCTTTCAGGCATTTTATAAGCGCTTGCTATTGCCTTTTTAGATAAAAGTCCCGATTCCTTCACTTTGAGATAGGTATCCCTCGTTTCGAATATGAGATCAAAGGTGATCTCATATGGCCCCGCGTTCTTGGATCTAACGACTTTGGCTAAGTCTCCAAGTATGCTGGGATTCGAATGCCCATTGGACTTTGAGCCGTTGCTTACCCTAGCGGGTGTGAAAGTTTTCTCTCCGTTCGACTTGAATCCGTTGAGAACGGTGGGAATAGTGGATGCAATGTGTTTCGGCGAAGTTCTGTCACCCTTGCCGAGTAAGGAGACGGATTGCGTGAAAAGCCGCTTTCGTTGCTTGTGTGTACCATTGCCATTTACGCCATTCTGAACAGGCGTTGAAACATCCTCATCCAGGGCTAAGTGCTCCTCGCCGTCTTCGAGATCCATGAGATGGTACATGGAGAATTTCGAGCATGGCCCCAACTCGATCACCGACTTCCCACCGATGCCAAATGCAAAGTTGCCCGATGTAGCTTTTTGGCCTGGATAACTGCCGTGCTATGAAATGTTAGCACATAAGAAATGATACAAGTTCGTTGTAGCCTCTCAGACTCACAATGATTCCTATCCTGGCCGTAGCTGCAACACTAGTCGCCAATTCTTGCGAGGACGCTAGCGCTTCTCCGATAAGGAATATTTCCGATGATTGCGTGATAGGCGTATTTTCGTCTGGCTTTCCATAGAGGTGGAAGTCGAACTCATATTCGCCGGTAGCATGACTGTGCTGAGAAGCAACGTATTCCTTCACCAGGCTGGACAACGAGTCGAACTGCTGGATCAGGATAGCTACTTGAGTGTTAGCAATTGGCGTGCACGACATTAAATCCCCAGGGGCTTCTTACGGTCTCGGACACTTCCCATGAACATCGTTCGGTAACCGATTATACTAGCAGCTTCCAGCTTTATTTGATACGGCTTCTCACTCTCTTTCAAAAAGTGGAACATGCTCCCACGTACTCTAATCGATCGTTGGTCTTCGAGCTGTTCGTAGGTTGCGACGTTCAGATCCAAGTATCCTCCCGGCCCATGGAGGAGATCAGGGCGAGACTTCTCATACATGGTATGTGCAGCTACCGATACGGGCGTGCAGCGGGCTGTCGAGGTCAGAGGTTCTAGAACGAATTCTCCATTCTTGAACACTGTCGCGATGACACCGTGAGACTTGGGCTCAGCACAGGTTCCTCCGCATTCCATTATCTTGCCCACATGCGTGAAACCGCCAAACTGGCGCTGGACTACAGGCGAGCTCCAGTCATCTATCTGCAAGCCAGACAAATAGCAGCAATAGGCAACGTATGGAGATGGATCATAAGCCCGACCACCAACGATAACATCGAAATCGGGGGTTGCGTGCATCGCATCGATAAATGGTTCCGGTCCCATCTGCGAGACAATCCGAGTAGATGCGTCGATATCCTCTTCCGTCAATGGCGGCACACACGCTCCACATCCCGTTACGGCACCCGCACTCAGGCGCTCTCTAACTACTGCCTTGTCGATGCCGGAGAAGATGGCTAGAGTCTTGAACGAATATGCCGCGTTTCCTTCTTCGGCGGTGATCTCTTCAATGATATCGACTATCTCCCGAACGTGCTCATCGCTACCGTCACCACCCGCGGAACTGAAAATGAGCGGGACGTGGAAGTTGTGTACCAGCTTGAGCAATTTTCTGAGGTCCCGAACGTAGGCCGATCGGGGACAGCCCATGATGCCTTGGGCGAGCCGGTCCGGCCCACTGTCCGTCGAGCCAGAGTCCAGGATCAGGGCCGTGGGGATGCCCGTCGCAACAAGGCGGCTTAGTGCCTCTATGGTCTCATCCTCGTTGAGACCGTAGCCGAGCATGCCTACAGGAGTGAGCATATTGCATAAGGGCATCGAGTCGGCGTCGACGCCGTTAGCATGGTTGCTTATGGCGATTGGCATTGTGAGACTTATGCAGCGTTATAGATACAGTAGACTTGTGAGAGATGTTTTTCAAGCTACGATGAAATAGGAACGAATGAGTAAATACCGATATGGCTCACCGTTTATTCTTATAGTTCGTAGGTCGATGTTCGCTCATGAGTCCAAATCCCGTGTAAATATTGCTCTATCTCCCACCTACGTCACCGATGGTAACCCAGCTGTCTGGCCAGTGATACCCGAACTTCGCACCTCTTGCATTTTGCACTGCCTCCTTCTCTGCCATTCGTCTGGTTCGGTCATCGGACAGTGCCCTGCTCTCGCTCCGTCCCCGGCCCCACCAGCCGAGATTCGCGCATTGGCCGATTCTCGCTCTTGGAGCCGAAACTCGCTTTTGCTTCACAACAAAACAGCATATGATAGCTAGTTACCTAGGTAAATCTTTACCCTCCTGATGTAAAACGTTATCTCAAAGGAAGCTCTTGGATTTTATATATCCTGATTGGCGGCATTGAGCTGGTTGCGATGCGAGCAGACAACCTTCTACTCTCCGTGTCTCCACCCCGCCCCCTATTCCACCGATTTCTAGCACCCCCCTAGGAGCTAGTGCCCCGGACCCTTGACGGACATTGTCTCGCGGAGATCGTCTGCTGAATATGTAATCACGCATCCATAGATACCTACTAACAACCTGTGTATTAAAGATAAATAAACACTTACTTCGCATTGGATGCATTTCAGTCTTTAGGAGTATCGCCGTCTTATCGCGTCGCACCAAAATTAGGTAGTAAGCTCATACTGCATGTTCATTTGGCGGTTGATGAAGCCCGAAACGCAGAGTTGTGAGAATTAGAGTAACCCAACTTTTTCCACATTATCAAAGCTTAAGTCATCCAGGTAGATTTCATTCCTAGGATCAATAATACGCTTTATTGTAACTACTCAGCCTGTATTATCAAACGAGAGTCTGCGGTAGCTTGTTCAATAAACTTTCCATATCTCCCTACGTACATTGAAAAGGAAAGAAACTAACGTGTCATCATTTACCTCTACATAGTAAACAAAATACCACCTGTGTGTATTTTAAAGACGCAGAGCCAATAGTTGCACGGTTGTGGAACAAGACGCTCAAAGAACTCTCTTTTGCCGGGGTCAAGGACCTTTTTGGAAGCATATCTAGAGTCCGAGAGCTGAGAAGGGTTTTTTCTTCCCCCTTTCTTTTTAAGTGATGCTAGTGCGCTGTCTGTCCGCATCCGTATGCCGGCTTGCAACTAAATAGAGTCACTTATTTCAGACCCCAAAGAACACAATTCGACACACTGGACATCAATTAGTTAGGTCCTAATTACACTGATTAAATCGTTGTACAGACACTCTGTACAGAGGATTCCAGACTTGAAGGTCTTCGCCAGTATAGTAACAACAAAGCGTAGTAGTGGTGATAAACACAGTATTTTGCAACCATATTTAAATTTCGGAAAATTCATCCACTTCTTCATAAAATACTAGACTTAACTAGTTTTACGTCAGAGGTCTCAATGAGAGCTATAAATCGAACAATGCGGGAGACTTACTTCGTGACCAGCATAGCTCTAATGTATCCGCTCGCGAGATAAGACCCTTAGTTCACACTGTATTAAAGTATCAACAAGGAATGTTAGTGGGTTGACGACTACATGTACCTACTTAGGTACCTGCAGGCTAGCCATCAGGGAGCTAGGTACCTAAGTCAATATAGCACCAGGGCCATAGCACTAAATAACACTGTATAGTATTATCTCCTCGCACATGGCCCGCTCAACCTTGAATAGGTATGCTTAAGTTTTGGCCCGGTTGAAATGCGTAGTCACGGAATCGCTAGAGGAACAGTAAATGATATCTTGGTCGGAATATATACCTACGTATATGAAAAACCTCGCCGTTACTCCTAGAGATGGCACAACAAGTTAATACATGTACAATTACGGCTCATATACTGCATTGTTCAGTACTTCGTATTTCTGCCCGTGCAATCTGTCAATTCACCATCTCTCCTGCGACCTAAGAATTGAAGCATTTCCTTACACTATCAACCACCCTTCAGACCACCCCTACTCGAAATATCAGTACATCAGCATTCTCGTGGATCACTTGGGTTAGGCAATATGGCGAATACCAAGACGTGTTGGACATGCTGCCGACAGGGATGTTCTTTGGCTGCTCTGTTCTTGCTCCCCCTTGTCACCTGCCGCTTTCTCATGAGTATTGCGGCATCATACGAGTGCTGGATCCTCTGGGGTTTGCTCCGACTGGTCCACGCTGCGGCCTCCGTCACTATTATTGTTATAATTGCCAAGCTCCTTAGGGATTGCGCCTGGTACAACGAAAAGTCGGAGGAAGAACACTGTCATCTTATTTTGGATATGCACGACAAGATGGAGCAGGCAGCTCGGCGAATGGAGGAGCGTATGAACGCGCAGCGAGACGAAATTCAGGTCCAAATGGACGAGATTCGGGCCCAGCTTCTACTTATACGGAACGGTGATCTATAAGTTAGGGACATCATACGAACTCGGCTACGAAGCCAATTGGAACTCGAAATCTCCCACTACCTTGGAATCCACACGAAAAGTTATGTTCTTCGCAAAAGAATTTGATAGCTTTTGCCACAAACTCATTCCAATTGGAAAAGTGTAAAATCCGAGAGAAAAACAGAGAAAATGAACAATACAAAGCGCCAAGTGATCGCCAGAGTGGCGCCGGTCACCTTTAGGCTTTAAGAAAATGCCTTGGGCACTTCAGGCTGCCTCGGGCACTCGATCTTTGTTACACAACAGAGGGGGTGGAGGGCGAAGCCACCGTTCTGGGTCTCTCACGAAAGCACATAATTGCTAATGTTATCGAAATTTTCCAACAAGAACGTCTAATCGAAGTGGAAACTCGACTCTAGCTAGTCTACACCATTACAAGGACATCACCTCGCTCCAGTAGTTGAAACAAACAACAATGAACCAAGGATTGTGTGAGCCGTGCCGCGGGCTCTTTAACCTCGAGCAACTTCGCAACGTTTCAGGCGGCTGTTACAGACATAGCCAGGTCAAGACAATTATTGGGAGCTTTCTCGATGGCTGCCCCTTTTGCGAATTCGTGTACCACGTCATGCTATACGATCATGTGGAGTCTAGTTTACATGAGAGGATCATGCAAATGAAAAAACCTCGTAACCGTAGTTTGCTATTGGAATACGAAGGTGATGGAGATTCAGGTAAAATCGAACTTTTTCCATTTGATCTATCACATTTATACTAACCTTCTAGACGATTGTTATAATTCAGAAACAGGAGAATATATGCGTTTTAAGATGAATGGGGGGTGTTGGGTTGTGGTTCATGTTCAGTCAAAGACTGAGAAATCCCTAGTCGATGGCCTAGAGATCGAGGTTGAGGGCCTTTATGGTAACTGGGGCTTATGTCGAGCCTATACAGCCCAAGGTACCTACCTACCTACTCAGCTACCGCTTCACCCTTTTCACAGCATCTGTATTCTAATGCATGCCTTGCAGATGATCCTTGCTCAGAGTTGACTTCATTTCGGCCTTTCGAGACAGATGTCACATCACCAACTGTTATCGCAGCAGCGCGACAGCTCATTGCATCATGTCAAGATTCACATCTCGATTGCCATGATAAAGTTGACGCGCAGCCTCCAAGCAGGATTATTGACGTAGGCAAGATTAAAGTAAACGAAGTTGGCGTAGGCGAGGTTGACGCTGGCAAGTGGCCATGTGTCAAACTTCGCAATACACGGGATCTCGAGCTTAAAGATTATGTCGCTCTTAGCTACTGTTGGGGGGGTGAGCAGCCCATGAAACTATTGAGCACCAACAGGGCCAAATACGAGGACTGCGTTCTACTTGCAGAATTACCAAAAACCCTTCAAGATGCCGTCGAATGCACGAGGGCATTGGGTTACCGCTACTTGTGGGTCGACGCATTATGTATCATGCAAGATGTCCAATCAGAGAAACTGAAAGAGATCGGGAACATGGCATCCATATACCGCAACGCTGCTGTCACCATCATCGCTGCAGTCGCAAGATCGGTAAACGAGGGTTATTTGAATTACGATCGTCTTAGCTCAATACAATCTAAATTCGGATTCAAGGAGTCTAAGCCCATAAACTGCCATATCGAAGTTGAATTAAACAACGGCCAAATAGGGACCTTGGTGATTATTCCGGAAATTGTGTGGGATGATCCAAAAACGATGCCCATCAATGAAAGGGGATGGTGTTTGCAGGAATCAGTTCTCCCCAGACGTCTACTCTATTATGGACCAGAAGAGCTATTGTTCCGCTGTCATACCATTGATTGCCAGCCGATGACTCCAAGTGTAATTGATTATACTAAAGGAATCAATCCTCCACGGATTCTTAGCCACCAGCAGCGTGGTTCCAACCCGAAATCCCTCTGGCACGATTTCGTCCTTGATTTTAGTGAAAGGAAAGTCAGCGTGCCAGCAGACAGGACATATGCTATAACTGGTATTATCGAAGAGCTTCAATGGAGATGGGATGATGAATGCATTTGGGGCATCTGGAAGAGCCGACTACTGGAGGATTTATGCTGGAAACGTCGGGAAGGGACTTCAGTGAGAACACAACATGCCCCTTGTTGGTCATGGATGTCATTCAATGGTGGTATTGTTGAAGTGAATCACAGGCCTTTCGAACACGTCGACGCCATTTTTCACGGGATTGCAGGGAAAGAGCTTCATCTAACATGCCGCGTCATGACCAATATCATGATCAAGTTTCACAAGAGATATTTTGAAAGATGCCAGGCGGATGTTGAAATTACCGAGGCAGATACGAATGAAATCAACTATCTATATATCGGCTCAACTAAACAGGAAGAATGGTCAGACTCTGTGGATATTGCGATTGCAGCGATAGAGCTAGAGAAGGGCGTGTTCCGTCGAGAGGGGTTACTTCAGATTGGAATACCAGAGTATGGTGGAACCGCCGAGTTCATGGAACCCGAACCTACAAAAATCACTTTAATATGATATAGATAGGGCGGTATATCAATCTGATAGAGAACTACATCCTGTTTCTGTTGCACTATAGCCTTAACCTTAAATTTGTTGTGAACATGATAGTTGTATATAGCGACTAAAATAAAGCACTGTTGAAGACTATTGCTAATGAATAGCGTGGATCATTAATTCTCTTCTGACTACCTGTTGTTCTCGTTGCGCGGTATTAGTGCACGCGTTTTAACCTGATCTTCATCGGACTGCCCCAACACTCGGGCCGAGCCTTGCAAGGTATCAGCCAAGTTGAAAAGATGAGATCTTCGGAACCGGCTACTAGAGCGGTGCAAAGCCGATGCTTCGACGAACCGGGAACTATGACTTCTAAAGGGTGATATTTATCGACCTCTCCTCAGCACTCTTTAAAGCCCTCATTTTCCAGGTTCCTCCTCTTCATCAGACACTTCTTCTCCTGCCTCGATGGCCTTCTGCCGTTTCTTTGCTGCCCGGTCTCTCTTCTTTTCTAGCAACTTGTTCAGCGTCTTCGCCGTGTTGAAGACGCCTCCCGTCCCAGCACTGCAGGCCGCACAGCTCGGATCCTTCCTGTACCTCTGCAGCGCGCACGGCAAGCAAAAGTAGTGCTGGCACCTCGTCACGATGGGCTCTTTGTACGGCCCCTTGCAGATGATGCAGGCGAACGGTATCTTCTCTAGCAATGCTTCCTCGGCTGCGTCGAAGTCGTCGTCGTCGGCGTTGTCGCTGCGATTGGCACTGGCGAATACCTTCCCGCCTACGTTCTTCTTCCCCTTGGTCACTTTCTCCCACTCCTTATCGAGTTGCCAGCCTTGCTTGTAGTCCTCACGCGCATGCAAAAACTTGCAGTTGTCCCCAAAACCGCAGAATCCGGTCTGCTTGTAGTCTTTGCACACGTCGGGCGCGAAGTCGGTGACTGTAATGGTTCTGATGTTGGTGGCTGCTTTGATGGGCCCGACTGTCCGGTTGGGCGCATTCGGGTTCCTCTGTATGAATTTGGTCTGGTTCGCTAGACCTTTGTAGGTCCCATCCGGCTGCGCTGGAGCTTCCGGCGCATCTTTGGACTTGGGGAGCGGTCGCGTCTTGCCCAGTAGATTCGTATCCTCGTCAAACCAGTTGCTCTGCTTAGTTGCGTCGTTCGTGCTCGTAATAGGCACACTGCGATCGGCCTCGAAGACAGTAGTGCGCTGGTCTCGTTCGGCTTTTGCGGTGTTGTCTTTAGACGAAGCTGTTACGACGGCGGTGTTCTTCTTGCGCCGCTTGACTCGTTGGCCTGCTTCGTCTTCGGACGAGGTGTAATCATCGTCATCGCTGTCGGAGTTGGCTGGTGGCGGCGTTGCTGGGCGCTTCCTTATATTCGCTTTTCCCTTGGCTCCTCGTTTCTTGAAGATCGCCACCGGAGCGATGGGAGCATCGGCTGTCGCTGCGCCGGTTGCAGTATTGTCGTCGGCCATTGCGCTGCAGATTCTTACGGGTGAGATTGCTTTGTATTTCTTTGCTGGTATGAAGTCTTGGTGTTTACTAGGGGTTGAGTAAACAATTTGCGTCATGCGAGTTGGAAAATGTTTCTAATCGAAACATCGAGAGCTTCTAGAATTTGCCAATTATTGCATAATAAGAATTATTACTAAAGACGCGTAAAGTCCTTTTAGGTTAGGGACATTTTGCACTATGTAGGTCGTCCCAATTGATAAGCCCGTCTGAACAGGTACAGTGCGGCGGTAGTACCGTACCCCAATTATATTTTCAGTTCTCAGCCTTGCATTGGTGCTCTTAGCGGGAGCCAAAGCTGACAGGGACCCCCTCTGGATAGTGGGGAGCTCTAAAATTGGTCTCTCCTCAAACCTTCATGCGTAACACGCCGGTAACATCATTTTGTTCTCTGATCCAACGATTTAAGCGCTCGTCAAGACTTCGGACGATTTGACGCTTAGACGATGAGGCATCTGATGGTAGATTTTCAATGCTTAATTGCTTTTACCATACAAACCTAGGTATGTAAGCATTTTGCATCGGATGTTCTAGCTACCTCCCAGCCTCCTAAACCTCCTTCACAAGGGATTCAACATTTTGTTCATCAATGCCATGGCCCCTTGTCGGTACCTACCGCAAGTGCCTAATCGATTTCATGTAGCGGTGATTCGTGATTGGACTTCCCCGCACTGTATTATCGTGCATAAGTTCTAGTAAAATTGCGAGCTTTAGTAGGACTGCTACGTGTGAAAGTCGTGACCTATGCCTATCAAACACTGTCCTTCGGGACATTGCATGATCCCTGGCGCAGCTCTATCCACAACATCCACACCCTCGTCACTGCACCCACACGTCGTTCAATTGTTTAATACGGATTTCCCGTCCTTAGCCATCTTCAACATCAACATCTACATCTACCCGTCTCCTTTCCACCCCTCCCCTCTTCTCTCTTGTGTGTTTCTTCCGCCTCCCTTCTTCCCGTCTGGGCCGTTCCTATTATTTGTGAGACAATTCCAGTCAATTCAGGAATCCGGCAGCGGTATTCCCAAGTCTCCAAATTCTCTGGATCCAGAATCCCGTTGGGTTGGGCTCATTGTTTCTTCTCTGGC
The DNA here is from genome assembly GCA_022578945.1 of Hypoxylon fuscum. Taxonomy (NCBI): domain Eukaryota; kingdom Fungi; phylum Ascomycota; class Sordariomycetes; order Xylariales; family Hypoxylaceae; genus Hypoxylon; species Hypoxylon fuscum. Next base: position 44,968 of record MU399897.1, on the reverse strand, counting down.
AGGACGCGTCGTCTTACACGGCGTCTCGGTCACCCGCATAACGTACCTGCATTTGCCATACACACTCATTTAGTCACTCATTCGCTCTCAATTGTTCCTCAGCAGTCGTTCCGTAGTATTCTAACTACCATTGTCTCACACCCTTTTTTTATTATTATCATTATTGTTTTATTTTTATCAACGTTTCCTAAAACCAAGACAGACTAACCGCGATTCCCCGGTTTCTATTTGCTTCTTGCGGGAACTTTGTTTTGTTTAATTGTTAATACCCTCATTGCCTTTTAATTTTTCGACAATTTCATCATTGACAACCCATTGACATTAACATTCGGACGGGCTCGAGCACTATCTTTTGGCGCGTTTCTATTTTTCGACGAACGTTCACTAGTAAAATCGCATCGACGACTAAACATTGACATAGTGGGATACATCGGTACCTTCAGCCGTGCTAAGATTTTAATTTTTTCTTTTCCGGGCGCCTACGTCGCGTATCTCCCGTGCGACCGATACAATTATTTACCTGGGTAGACTGTTCCTTCGCGTTGTACCGTATCGTCAAAACAACAAATTCGATCGCGCGCACTGTATCAACCACCACCACCGACCTAGTAGCGCGTCTTTGCATTTGGAATTGGACCATTCACAAAAATTGTATTGCACTCCTAGGGGACCTTGCGAATTCCAGTGCATTCGAATTGAGCTGAGACTCTGATCGAGGAGAAGCTACGCCGAGGCATTCGTTCCATCATTTGATCAATCCATTTTTTTGATTGACCAAATATTGGCTTTTGCATTGACAGCAAGAAGAAAAAAAAAGGCTCTGGCTATTACGTGTTATCCTTCTTTTTTTGACTTTTTGCCATCATCCAACTCATCTGACATTTTCCAAAGTCTACGTTGGGCATTGTCACCTGTCAAATCCACACCATTCAAATCTTAATTGGTGTGTATTCTGCATGCTGGGCCTGCTTTCTACCACTCAATCCCTCGAGACCAACTAGGCACCTTCTCTTTGGTTGTTAGACCCAGGGGCAATACTTCGCTAGCTTCGGCCACGTCAAATTCCATCATCGTCATCATCATCATTCATATCATATCATCTTCTTTCCTTCCTAACCAACAATTCCAACGCCTCACTCGCGACTTTCTAAAGGATCTTTTCGCGTCTTTATCAGGCTGCATGCTGCAACTTTAATCCAAGGGGAAATTGCCTTCTCCTTGGCCTACAAGTCTGCAATTAGCAGCAATGGCTTCTTTCGGTGTTGGCGACAGGGCATCGTCCCCTGTGCCTACTGCCGATTTTCAACATGACCCTTTCGTCACAGCCGCGACGCCCCTTAGTTCCAGCCATCACCGATTTTCTAACTTCGACTCCCAAATATTTGCACTTGGTCCAAATGCATCCCCAGCACAAGCAAAACGCGCTCTCGAAGCTCATCTTGCCGAGACAGATCGAAGGATGGAGGAAGCCGGAAAATTGGGCACTGCCTTAGTGCAGCAGCGCAAAGAACTGAGCGAAAGATTAAAAGAATTCGAGAAATTAGAATCCGAAGGAGGATTATCTGATGATCTGCGCCAAAGGTTGGTGGAGATCGAGAAGGATTATAATGATGTTGCCCGAGAAAGTGCACGAGCGTTTCTACCGAAGCAGAGAGTCCCTAGCAATGAAGCTGCTGCTGGATCGCCCTTTGTGCCTGAAGGCAAGGGTGGTAGAGTGAGTTTGCAAAGATACTGTAGTAGAGATGGAGACCAGAACACTAATTTTAATCCCGTGCAGCGCTCCGTGAGCCCTTCCAAGTTCGAAGGCCAGGCCACCGGTTCTCCCACCAAGTTCAGCGTTCCGAATCGAAAGGTTCGGAATCAACCGGCGAACCGAATACACGATATAGAATTTGCGGCAGAGATTAGCACATCTTTAATCGCCCAAGTGCGCAACTTGCAAGGCCTGCTTTCGGAGAAGGAAGAGGAGTTGAAGGAAATCAAGATGGAGAAGTCCAAGCTCGAATACGAAGCCGAGGGTTTCCAGCAACGAGTCAAGACCCTAGACGAGAGCGAGCATCGGTATAAGGATGAGAACTGGAATCTCGAGACCCAAGTTCACGATCTCCTAGCTAAGGAAAGAGAAGCTTCGGATCGTGAAAAGAAACTGCAGCAAACCCTCAATATTCTCCAGGCTGAGAAGAACTCGACGCAAAGAGAACTAGATGAGGTCAAGTTGAACTACTCCAAGCTTAGTGAGGAACATGCGACGGTAGTCAAACATCATGACATAGAGCTTGGTACCGCGAAGCGCAACATAGTCATCGCCGACTCTGAACGGCTGGCACTGCGTAGGAAGATTGATGACCTAACCGGACAGAATACCGAACTTGCTAAAGCTGTTTCGGCCTCGCAAAGAGCGAGGGTCATCGAGCGTGAGTCTATTCTAGGCATGAGCGACGAAGATTTCGAGACTGCGCACGACAAGACAACCCCTGAGCACTCACCACCTCCGTCTCCCGTCAAGGGAACTCCGCGACACTCCATGCTCGAATCGGAAACGCTCAAGACTTCTTTGGGTCATGCTCAGCGCACAATTCAAGGACTTCGAAATAATGTCCATAGGGAGAAGACCGAAAAGCTTGAGTTGAAGCGCATGCTCCAGGAGGCTCGTGACGAGCTGGAAAAGGTGCGACACGACCCCATGGCTCAGAACAAACGCTCTCGCAAAGCCGATCAAAAGGAGCTGAAGAAGCCCTTGCGATTGCTTGGTAATTTGCGTACTGTCCGAAGTGAAATCTTCTCGGAGGATTCCAACTGGGAAGACCAACCTGAGTCTATAAGGGATTCTAGCAGCCCGGCTCGGTCTTCACTCGCATCCCGGGGATCCAGCAAGTTCGAGTCCGTAGCGGAGGAGCCATTCGAACAGTTCGAGACGGCCAACGAGACGAGCGATGCAGCGTTTGAAACTGCAAACGAGCCCGCGACCGAGACGGACGACTTCCATACCGGTGCCGAAGAGTTCTCAAGTGACGACGACGCTGAAGAGACGGAGACAGATAGTCCTTCTAAGCGTCGCACCCCTAGGAATAGACCAGGCCTTCCTTATGGGTTGCAACGCAGCGGGTCTATGCATAGTACTGCATCGACCGAAGATGAAGACTATCCCTTTGACCATCAGTTGAGCACGCCTACTATGTTGCCGCCTCCGCAGAAATTCCAGGTTCGTGTAAGTCGTGGTGCCCTACGTCGGCCAAGGCAGCTCAGCGAAGAGCCCATATTCCACAGCAGTCCTCCGAGTATTGCAAGCAGCAGTGTTGGCGGTACACCTCAGCAAATTCAGAGCTTGGCAGCGGAGCTGGGTGATTTTGATGCTAGTGACAATGAGTCAACCCTCTCCGGAACGCCTAGTAGGAGATCGATAAGAGGGCGGACAGTGTCGCCTCCACCACCTGTTCCACCGTTGCCGAGAGTCATTATGGTAGATAGCGGCACGATGACAGAGGAGCTGCCAGAATCACACGAGGCCCGTCGTCCAATGTCTTTGGATACTGTGTTTTCTTGTTCTTCAACTGATTCCCTCCCGCACGACATCGATGACAAACTCGCCAAATTCCCTTCGCCCCCTACATCGCCGCCACAGAAGGAATCTGAGCCTTCCTCTGAACTCGAATTTTCTAGCGTTCACGCTCATGATATCAAGCCAATTTCCATGCCGGACACTCGTGCGGCTGAAATCGCAGATCTACAAGCTGAACATGAGAAGAACCTGAAGCAGATCAGCGACGAAAAATCGGCTGCATATGCTACCGCCTTGGAAGAATTGAAGAGTCAGCATGAAGAGCAACTGCGCAAGGTACAAGCCGAAGCCAGCTTGGCTCATACGCATGAGTTTGAAACTCTCAAGTCAAGCCATGCCGATGAGATCAGCAAATCCATCTCCAATGTTCAAGCTACTCATGCACAGGAGCTCGAGGGTTTGAGATCGAGTCACGCAGACGATGTAAGCAGGGCTGTCGCTGATGCTCAGAGTACTCATGTAGAAGAGCTTGCAGCACTCAAGTCAGCTCATGCGGAGGAGATCAGCAAGGTTCTTGCCGAAGCTCAGGCTGCTCACGTGAAGGAGTTGGAAGCGTTAAAATCCATCCACGCCAACGAGATTAGCAAATCCCTCTCCGAGGCAAGAAGCGCTCATACCCAAGAGTTGGAGACGCTCAAGTCAAGTCACGCCGAAGAGATAAACCAAGCTCTTGCTGAAACCCGCGCGGCTCACGCACAAGAACTTGAAGAACTCCGTTCTAATTATGAGAACCAAGCTGCCAAGGCTGCTGCTGAGAACCGAACAGCCCATGGCCAAGAAGTGGATGCTTTGAAGGTTGCCTTCGCTGAGCAGGCGTCCCAGAAAGCCCTGGAAAATAAGGCTGCCCACGATGCCGAATTGGAGGCCCTCAAATCTTCTCATGCCGAGCAAATAGCGACTAAAGAATCTGACATCAAGGCCACGCATGCTACCGAGTTGGAATATCTACAGGCGAAGCATGCGAACGAGTTGAATAACTTGAGAAATGACAACGATGCTCGTTATGCTTCAGACACCGCTGCATTGGTTGCTGCTCATTCTAGTCAGATCGATCAGTTGAAGACGGAGTTATTCGACACTCATGCCAAGCAAATCCAAACTCTTCAATCCGATTACGCTCAGCAGCTTGAAAACGCGACGCGACAGTCTAACGCGACTCATACTGGCGAGATCGATGCATTGAAATCAGCCCACTCGCAAGAAATCGAAAGTCTCCAGAGCTCTTTGGCGGCGGCACACAACGAAGAGTTGGAATCCATCAAGGAGGCTCATTCCCAGCATATTGAAAACCTGAAGAAGGATTCCAATGCTCTGCACGCCGCAGAAATCGCTGCACTCATTGCATCCCATGGAAAGCAAATCGAATCCGTCAAGGCCGAAAGCGAAGCAACACTATCTAGGGAACTCGCACGTCTCAAGGAGAACCATGCACATGAGATCGATACTCTCAATAGCCAACATGCTACTACTCGTGCTCAGGAATTGGAAACCTTCAAGGCGGCCATCGATAAACAGGTCGAATCTTCCAAGACTGAAGGCGACGCAGCACATACTCAACAGATCGATGCTCTCAATGCTGCCCACGCACAAGTTCTCGAAGCTCAGAAGCGCGATAGCGAGAAATCGCAGTTGCACGCCTTGGAGTCGCTAAAGGCTGCACACGAGAGGAACGTAGAGGCATTGAAGAGTGAAAGTGCCGCTGCAAGGTCTAAAGAACTGGATGACATGGCATCCAATCATCTAGCTGAGTTGGATGCCTTGAAACAAGAGCATGGATCTTCCAAGGCTCAGGCATTAGGCGATCTTAGTGCTACCCATTCGCAGCAAGTAGAAGACCTTCGTCAGAACCACCTCGCAGAGCTGGCCACCTTAGGCGCGGAGCATGAGTCCGCCAAGACCAAACTCTTGGAAGAGCTTACCAACTCCCATTCCCAGGAGCTCGACAACCTTCGCCAGGAAATCGAATCATCCAAGGCTGCCGAGATAGCAGCATTGGGCGTCAGCCATGCAACGGCTCTCGAGACCCTCAAGAAAGAACACGAAGTAGCAGAGTCCCAAAAACTACGGGAGCTAGCAGAAACTCATGCCCGAGAGTTGGAAAGTCTGCGCGAGGAGAATGAGAAGACCAAGTCGGAGGCTATAACAGCACTGGTTGGAACGCATACCAGCGAGATTGATAGCCTAAGAGTCGAACACGAAACTCTACAGTCACAGAAATTACGAGACTTAACAGACAGCCACTCTCGCGAGGTGGAGAGTCTCCGACAAGCAGGCGACAGCACTAAGTCTGAAGCACTCGCAACCCTTGCGGCTACTCATGCGACCGAGCTGGAGGCCCTCAAGAGCGAATCTGGCGCAGCACATGCACGAGAACTAGAAAAGCTCAAGGCTGCTCACGCCCATGCGCTTGCGACTCTAGATGCTCAGCATCAATCCATCCTTGATAGCTCCTTGGAATCTCTTAGGAACGATTACACTAAGGTGCTAGAAGAATCCAAGAAGCAGCGCGATCTGGGTCACGCTGAAGCACTCGAGGCTCTCCGCACAAGTCATTCTGAACACGTAGCTCAGTTGCAGAGTGACGCTACCGCAACTCTCACCAGAGAACTAGAGGCTCTGAAGGCTGATCATGCAGCCGTTCTCGGATCGTACGAGCGAGACAGCGCTGCAGAGAAAGAGAAGCTATTAGCCAACCATGCTGCGGAGCTTGAAGCTCTTCGAAAATCCTTGGAAGTTGTTCCTCCTACACTTGGCTTCTCCCCACTAAAGTCAACTGAACTTGAGCCAATTGAGATGTCCGAGTCTAGAAGCCCAAGACGAGAAGCCTTCATCATCCCGCGTGAAGAACGCCCGCCAATGACACCGCCTCTTTCCGCAATTGGGCCCTTTGGACGAAAAGGAGACAAGTTCCCTACTCCAGAAATTGCCGAAGACGAGACTCGCCAGTCTCCAAACGCTACTCCCGGTCCCGAGACGCCAGAGTCGCAGCGTCCGTTTAAGGAAATGTCCACTAATACTGACGTTCGACCATCGCAGAAGCCATCAATCCCTACTGCCGACCACAGCGCTCAGACTACTTTGACTTCGGAAGCGGTTGATCGACTACTGAAGCATCACAGTCGCATATCATCAGACACGGTCACAATTACCACAGCTCGTGGTGAAGTCACTGTAACGCCTTTCGACGATGCACGAATGGGTGGCTCCGACGCTGTTTCTGCACCGGAAGCAATACCTGTACGACGCCCGGGCAGCTCAGCTAGTGCGCAAGGCTCCGCGCTCAACAGACCACCATTGCCTGCTAATCACAAGGACTTGATCGATGCGGCACGCACAGGCTCATCAGGCGGTGGAAAGGGAACAATGGGACCTCCACTGCTCCCTGCATCAGCCTACAAATTGCCGCCATCGCGACCGGAAACCCCAAGCAGCAAGCGTCCGATGTCTCCCGTCTCAGTAAGAGGCACACCGACACCCCGAGCTGGCAGAGGCTCAATGCCGGGTTACGCAGATATCCATTCGGTATCAAGAATGCCTCTTCATAGCAGAAAATCTTCTGTGTCGTCCTTTGCGTCTGAGATTGACACGCGATTTAATACCCGCGGCGAGATGGGCATGGACGCTGCAGCTTTTGGCCCTGGTACCGATCCTCGCATGATCCAAGCCATCACCCAGACCATGATCGGCGAATACCTCTGGAAATACACTCGCAAGACTGGTCGTGGAGAAATGTCCGAGAATAGACATAGACGGTACTTCTGGGTACATCCCTACACCAAGACGTTGTACTGGAGCGATCGCGACCCGGCTACTTCTGGTGGTCGGTCTGAATTAAAGGCCAAGAGTATTCCAATCGAGGCTGTCCGCGTGGTAGGCGACGAGAACCCCATGCCGCCTGGACTCCATCAGAAGAGTCTTATAATCATTTCTCCGGGTCGAACTGTCAAGTTTACTTGCACAACTGGTCAACGCCACGAGACCTGGTTCAACGCACTCTCGTACCTCTTGCTTCGAACAGGGGACGAGACCCAGACAGACGCCGAGGAGATGGCCGGTCAAATTACCCAAGAGGATGTTGACGAGTTCAATCCTTCCATGACTCGACGCCCCGTGAACGGCAACCGTGCGCGGCCGCCACCGTCTCTTTCTTCGTACAACTCCGGGACTACCCGCCATTCGCCCAATGTAGAGGTTTCTCTCAGCATCCCAACATTAACTCCAACGCGCGAGAGAGAAGCTAATCGTAGTACGGGTACCTTGGGTAGACTCAGCGGCTACTGGAAGTCGAGTGGGATAAACAGCACATTTAGCAGCTTAAGGAGTAGAAGTCATCTCCCCACAGACAGTGCTATATACGAGGCTAGCGAAGTGCCCGACAGTGCTGAGGATCTGAGGCATATAATTGAGCAACAGGACCGAGAGTCGGACAGACTCGAAAATGTTAGGGCCTGTTGTGATGGTAAGCTTAACAATGAATCCGGTCGTATAGTTGCACATGCTAACTCCAACACAGGCAAACACGATGTTGGGACCATACCTCATAAGCGTGGTCGCATACCCAATATGCACTCACATTCTCACTCGCACACGCATCCCACACATCCCGGACCGTCAACGACACCGACACCTGGGAGCACTAAGCGCGCTCGTGTCTAAACACGCGACTTGATATATCATAATTGCGGCTATGCCTAGTACCAGGCTGCCCGCGCCCTTTCATTCTAGTCAATCACTCTCTATACCATTTGTACCGCTTCACTATTCTCACCGCTACGAAGACCAGCCATGGATCCTTACGATGCTTACGACTCTCACATTTTCTTTACATGTCCTTTTTTTAATTCGCGTCCATTCACAGGGCCTGATTCTGCACCAGTATTTCGTGATTGGGGACTACGATTGCATTCACTGCGTTAAAACTGTGCCAACATACCCGAAGCAATTTTTTCTCGGAGTCATTCTGGAGTTCAAGGAGAACAAAGGACCGTTTCAAAACATCACCAACCGACTCGGACATGGCATTCAACAGGGTACGCGAGCCTTAAGGAGGAAGGAAGTTTAGGAGTCGGTAGAAGGCTTTGCAAGATGCCGGACTCCGACTATAGGAATACGGTTCCGCTCACCAATTGTAGTAGCTATACATGACGCGAGCTTCGCGCTACGCAGATGCTCTTTTGTCTTGAATGTTCGAGGGCGGGTTGGTCAAAGGGAAGGCAGCATTGTATGTTCTTAGTACAGCAGAGGTACTACTGTTGAATGAGATTGATTTTTATTAAATTGCATTAAGCATCTTGGTCGTTGATATGTGTGCCTCATGAATTATTGCAGAACTTGTTCAGAACCTTGCGTAGGTAATTGTCCTGTGGCTTTATGCAAGTCTCATCTGATCGACCGCGGTAGCTGTATGTGGGCATAATATGTGATTTCACCGATGCCACCGATACTGCCGAACGGCAACCGGTCAGCTGCCGATCTAACATAGCCCGTCCTGCCCGTCTTACCGTATTGCAAAATGCTACACGGGAAGGAATTTCTTCAAGGTCGCACCCATTCAATACAGTATGCCACTCATAGCAACTGCGGAAACTAAACCCGTGCAAGTAGCACCTTAGACCTCCAATTCGAGATACATAAAAACGGATTCTTCTGGAGTTATCGGAGTTTACTGATCTGCAAGGGACCGAGACATCGCATTGAGCTTAGTACGTTACACGGCGCCGGGATGATGCGGAACTTGCTATTATTAAAAACGGCAAAGTCGAGCATTTTGAATTGGATAGCTAAAATAGCCATAGCCATTGAAGAATTATCTAAGGTACCTACCGACCTAGGCTATGTAGGCGAAACAATGGCCAAAAGTCTACACTACATCGCTAATCAAAGGGGTTTTTGGCCGGGGCTCGCTCTTCGGAGATAAAGCGTAACTTTCAACTGGTAGGGCCGGGCGCGATCCGGCCCTAGACTATCCATCCCTACCTGGTTCAATGTCATTGGTGACACGACATGTATCGTGCATACAATCGTAAAAGCAAGGGGTCTGTCTGTTGGAGTGTGACGCGGATATCTTTGAGTTCGAGTATAAAAGCACTCTTGTCGCCATGATCTCCGTATGATCTAGATAGGTATCTATCATCATTCCCCCACTCATACAGACAAAGGAAACAAGTGTCACACAGGTACCTTACTTAGTTCAACTATCACAGCTATTCAACATGGCATCAGACAAGAAGATCGTTTTGATCACAGGTGGTAAGGCACTGCCCCTCAACCTGCACCGGGTACATTACCTCTAACAGACTCGCCCAGGTAATACCGGCCTTGGCTATGAGATTGTCAAGGCCCTGTACCAGACGGACATCCCGTACGAGCTCATCATCGGCTGTCGCACAGTATCCAAGGGCGAGGATGCCATCGCCTCGCTACGCAAGGAGTTCCCGGAATCCCCTTCCTCCCTCAGCGTGGTGCAGGTCGACCTCAACTCCGACGAGTCCCTCGAAAAAGCCGTCGCGACCCTCCAGTCGAAGCACGGGCGCATAGACTCGCTCATCAACAACGGCGGCGGCAGCTTCGACTCAGAAGCGCGCACCGGCCACATGACCCTGCGCGAGAGCTGGAACGCGACGTGGGACACCAACGTGTCGGGGACCAACGTGCTCACCACGCTCGCCACGCCTCTGCTCATGCAGAGCAGCGACGCGCGCATCCTCTTCGTGACGAGCGGCACCAGCACGCTGACCGAGACCGAGAGCACAGCGACCCCGGTGCTGCAGCGGCTCAACAGCAGCCCCCCCGCCGGCTGGCCCAAGGACGTCATGGGCCTCGGGTTCCAGAGCTACCGCGCCTCGAAGACGGGGCTGAACATGCTGATGCGCGAATGGCACCGCATGCTCCGGAACGACGGCATAAAGGTCTGGGCTATCAGCCCCGGGTTCCTGGCGACGAATTTGGGCGGCGCGGGGGCGGAGAAGTTGAAGCAGGTGAGTTTTGACCCCTACGTCTTACATACACAGAATTAGGGGGGGAGGGAGAGAGACCTCGTTCATGAATCTTTAGACTTGACTTTTCATGCGCTAACATTAGGAACAGATGGGCGCTTTGGACCCTGCTATAGGCGGACAACTCATCAGGGACGTCGTGCAAGGGAAGCGGGACGCAGATATCGGGAAGATTGTTAGGTCAAATGGCGCGATCCAGCCTTGGTAAAGTGTTCATCTCGTCACTTACGAGTTGTGAGGTTCCTACCAAGGGATGTTACGAAACTACCTCTTCCAATACTAGATGAACTAAGGACAACATGACAATACAATTGTTCAAGACACTTACCCAATGTCCTAGGCCATTCCTACTGCCCATCGTACAAAGAGAACTGTCTTACAATAAGTTGTTCCAGTAACAACTTCTTGTTTCTTGACCAGCGCAACGATTCGAAACAAGGGGATCTAAGCTGTTGTATAAGACTGGCTGTGCCGCTCTAAGGAAATGTCCTTCTTTCACCAAACAATCGATTATCCATTGTCTATTTACAACCAAGAGACACGCCTACTTGAAGAAGCATCATGTTCTCACTGACATCCTTCCTACGTCCTCTCCTGATTCTCATTCCAAACTACGTTTCAACCAAAACTCGCCAACATGAAGTCGTGCGGGTGCATCGACCTCTACTCGATCTACCCCTGCGGCCACAAAGTGTCCCGCTGGGAATACTGCAGCAAATCCAAAGCCAAAAGCCTGCTCCGGCGCGGCCCGCCCAAGCCCTGCGCTTCCCACGCCAGTAAGCTGGTCATGCCGGACCTCGAGGAGACCTGCGGCTCGACGTGCCTGACCAAGCCCTGGCAGTGCCTCTACTGCGGCGCCTCGAAGCAGGTCGGTTGGCGCTGCACGCGCTGCGACCACCTGCGCACCCCCGACTGCCCGGTCATGGACGTGTGCGCGTGCACGCAGTGCGTCCGGTGCGCGGCGCTCGTGCTCGGCAAGCCCGGCGCCGGCGCGCGCTGCGCCACGTGCAGCACCCGCCGGTGCGTCGCGCCGCGGGCGAAGCGGCCGGCCAGCGGCGCGCGGAGGCATAGCAGCGTGCCGACGCTCAGCTGGAGGTGCCACATCTGCCAGCGGTCGAACCGCACCCCCGCCAACGCCATGGTGTGCGCCGGCCGGCCCGTCGGCTGCGGCCACGCGCGCGACGGCAAGTGCAGGGCGCTGTTCCCGTGCAACTGCAAGTGCGGGTGCACGTTCTCCTTCGTCGAGGACGCGTCGAAGCCGTGTGAGTGGTGTGTCGACTCCTGTCTGAAATAGGGGTAAGTGCTGAGACGTCGGTTCGTGCTTGCTAATATTTTAGAGACGTTTAGTTTGTTAGTAGTGTTTGGCGTGATTTAGTTGCAGCGAATAGAATATTGTAATTGAATTCTCTTATATCCTGGTTTGTCGACTTTGCTGACCCTTCGTGTGAGTTTTAGAGCGGGTGCTGACATTGGTGAAGATTCGTAGTTTCGCTTTGTAGCAGTCAACCGTAAAGGAAGTAAACAGTGATATTTATGTAATTATACGGGTTTCGCCTCGAATCGATGAAGCTCTCAAGATTAATGAGCTCATTGTAGAACTCTGGATAGTAAGATCAACATACATCTATCACCGAGTTGAAAAATCATTAAAACATGAAGCTATTTGTCTAAGGCGTTTTCATTCCCTTGCCCATGCTAGAATAAGTACCTAATCCAGAGATGGCCAAGTAGATATACCAAAACTACCTGACACACCGAGTGGTTTGTCTCTTTGGAGGATTAAATGCTACTGTTTCTTTTCGGCCTCTCTGCTACCACCCAGGCCTTACGACGACAGATTAGCCATATAATTCCAAAATCGGGTTACCAATCACAGATGAAGATTCCTGCTAAAAATAGGTGGCCAATGAAGTTAAGATACTCTTCATCGTTTTTGGCAAAGGATTCGTAGGCCACCCCTTCATATCATCCCCTCCCTCATATTATCCTCAGGGCAATATATTGCGAGGCCCCCTCCAGTTTCAATGTTTTTCTCTACATAAACGAATATTCCTCCCTTCACGGTTGGGATGTGTCACTACGCGGCTTCTAAACGCGAAGCTTAGAAGTTCCAGCATTTTTTAAAGACTGAGGTACCAACCACCATGTGCAATTTTATCTCATACATGGGAGGATGCTGACGTATCCATTTCTGAAACCAAAGCACCTAGAAGTTCCATGTTTCGATGGCATGTAATGTCACATATTTTTTATATCTATCTCGTCAATACAGAATCCAATCATGACTCTTAAGCTATCGACTCTGCCTTCGGATAGTCACGATGGTTTACGAGAGGCCAACGTGAACCGATCGCCCCTTTTAGAGCTCATAGATTTCACAAGGTAAAGCAAACGTCACACCGAAAACAGTGCAATAGTGTATGCCGCTGGATGAAACCCATTGGAGCGCAGCTTCTGAATTGGGGTCCATGTCCGATGTTTGTAACATGTAGGTGCATTCAAGTGACAGCCAGACAGTCTTTTCTCACAATACTGTCGCACAACATGATGTAGGACTGGAATAAGAATAACATGATGCAGGACTATAATTAAATGATTAAATTCTGCCGTATATTTTATTCGTCGATCGACTAGCTTTGATGCTTATTTATCACGCACCTCATGTAAGATAAGTCTTGCACTTTACGCGGCTGTCAACCCGGGGAAGCAACATGAAACAAGTGTACGGAGAATCAATCGTCAGAAATGCCGTCGGAATTAGCAATACCTAGGCACACTGCAGCTATTAGAAGACGAGGCTCTAACTTCTAATTTTCATCCGGGACAAGCCATCTCTCGTGCTTCCAGTTTGGCTCTGGTCCTTGAAGCTCTCCCAAGCACTCGCGCCAGAAAGATTGATACCACACCACACTTTAAACAGGGCAACTGGCAACTGGCAAGTAATCACCATACCACTCAATCTCTTTATTAGTCAACATATTTCCCATGTACTAACCAAACACCTAGTCAAGCCATCCGTTGAATGGCCTGATAAGAGAGTCCCATATCAATCTAAATGTTCACAAATCTTATAACGACTCATTGACTAATAGGTACCTCTCCCTTGCAGACTCGTGTTAGTCAAGTTTGTTCATCTGTATAGCAAATAACCCATTCATTGGAGCTTATGTTGACTCTAACAAGCAAGCGCCACTAGAGAAATATCCTAGCAATAGCAAAATAGGTAGCAACCTATAGCGCCACAAATGGATTTCACCGCAAGCCTTGTGGCTGTCGTCGACGTCGCATGGAAACTCGTGCAGTATCTTCAAAGTGTGAAGGACGGCGAGAAGGCCCGCGAGAGGCTGCTATACGAAGTCACGTTTGCCTGGAACTGTTTTCGGCACTTACAGGCAGAGTTCGAGCCAGTCCCACCACTTCTGGACAAGCCATGGATGGAACCCCTAGAAGTCCTTGCGGGCCCAACTGGGATATCACAGCAGTTATTTGAAGAACTGGGTCATCTTGAAAGTAAACTCTCCAAGAGTTCTGGGAAAGTGGGAAGGGCCTTAGCAGCACTCCAATGGCCGTTTGATGAGAAGCAAATCCTCCAAATGGTTGATCGTCTGCATCGCTTAAATACCACGGCAACGTTAGCTATATCCCAGTCGTATTATATCATGGGGCGGAAAACACTTCACTCAATGACGAATATTGAGTCAATTTTGGGGGATGAACAATTCCAGGCAATTCTTGCCTGGCTATCCCCGTTGAACTTTCTCTCTAGGAAAGAAGAGGTACTTAGCACAGCCAACGCACTTGGCACTGTCAACTCAGACACCTGGGTGCTAGAGTCAGAGGAATTCACGTCATGGCTTGAAGGCAACGTTCAAACCGTATGGTGTCATGGAGCACCTGGAGCGGGGAAGTCTGTCCTAGCAGCCTCCATATACACCAAACTTATGAAAAGGCACGAAACTGCGAATGTGACAGTTCTTATTGCCTTCTGCAGCTCCTACAACGAGGATTCTCAGTCAGCAGACTCGATTGCTGCAGGGCTTCTCAAAGAGATCCTTCAGGATCGAGGTAAAAATAGTCTGTTACCTGAACTTAAGCAGTGCTATACAGATTCTCTCAGAAGACAAGATGGTAGTAGGCCATCGTTGACAACACTGATCACGTGGATCCGGAAAGAACTGGAATCCACTGACTCGGGATTCATCATTCTTGATGGCCTTGACGAGGTTGGAAACGACGATGATCGAATCGAAATCTTTGACACACTTCATAGCTTTAGACCCAAAGCCAAGATTATGGTCACCTCGCGACATCTGGCGGATGCTAGGGCGGCCTTGGAAAACACTTATAGTGGCAGCAATGGGACCGGCTCTCTTGACGTTGCCAGATTTCGCGAGATGGAGTTTAGGCCCAGGAAGGAGGACATCAAGGAATATGTAATACAGAGGCTTGAGTCCGAAAAAAGTCTCAAGAAACGCCTAGGGAAAAACGAGAAGTTGACAAAAAGGTTGATTACCGGAGTGATAGAAAAGTCAAAGGACATGTGAGTACTTCTGTTCTTGTAGGAGACTTGGAGAAAGAGATTGACGCGTACTAGATTTCTACTGGCTCGGCTTCATATGAACTCATTAACGAATTGCCTGACGATTTCTGAAATTCAACAATGTCTCGACAATCTTTCAGGGGATCTCGACACCATATATGTTGAGGCCTTGAGGCTAGCGAAGAAACGGCTCAGCGAGCACCGCCACAATGTCCTTCAGGAGCTACTCCTATGGGTCTCTTGGGCGGAACGGCCCCTAAGTGTTGAAGAGCTAGAGCACTCTCTTGCCATATTAAGACAAAAGGCTGGTCCTATCCTACCAGACAGCATATTGCCCATCCGAGAGATAACTATATGGAGCGCGGGGCTAGTTTCTGTGGACGAAGAGAATCTTGTCCGGGCAATACACGCAACGAGTGAGAGCTTCTTGATCAAAAATAGACAGGATCTTTTCCCGGATGGAGATGGCGTGATCGCCCACGCTTGCCTGGATTACCTGACTATGGTATCCTCTTCTGGGACCATAACAGGCCCAAGCACTCGATCCGTTTTTAAGAGCCGCTGTCAACGGTATCCATTTCTTGAGTACGCAGTGCTCCGTTCCTGGAGGCACGTTCAAAGAAGTCAATCTAAAGATGATGATATTCGAGCCGTAGATTTTCTTCGGTCCAAGGCGCGGGGTTTCCTAAATCAGGCGCTCTACTTTATCGACCCCATGTGGAATGCTGAGCAAGACGCCTCTGCACTGCATGTTGCCGCACATTTCGGATTACTGGATGTAACGATCAGACTGGCAAACCTTGGGGAAGATGTCAATGCGCAGGATCCGTTCGGCGTAACACCCCTTATGTACGCGGCCGAAATGGGTGATGAGCATCTGGCTGTCGTTGATTGCCTTTTGTTAGCTGGAGCAGACCCGGCACATACCTGTCAAGCTGGATCTACCGCGTTACTCCGTGCTGTCTGTTGTGGAGCAGGGCTCATCGTGGATCGGCTGCTCAAGGAATCAAACATCAAAATCAATGCAGTGGCTAGAGGCTGGAACTTCCCAGGCGACACCGCTTTGATGTTAGCTATCCAACTTGGCAACAGAAACATTTGCGACAAAATACTAACTAGACCGGATGTCGACGTCAACGCCAGAACGAAGCAAGGTTTTGCAGCACTACATATTGCTTGCGAAGTAAAATCGAGCTGGGGAGTTTCCGGGCTTCTCTCACGACCGGAAATTGTGGTAGACTGCCAGTCAGCCGCCTCGGAGAATAATACATTGTACTATGGCGGAGTGACACCGCTATTCTCAGCCGCGATCAGCGGACACGACGAGGGCTTAGACAAACTTCTTGAAAATGGAGCCGACCTGAAACACTTAGACAACCACAAGGGCAACGTACTCATGCGTGCTGCTGACGAAGACCAAGCTGACATGGTCCGTCGTCTGATCCGACTCGGAGTTGACGTGACCCACCAAGACTTTCTAGATCGCACAGCTCTTCACTCTGCGGCCATCAACCAATCATGGAATTCACTTAGGGTTATTCTGGAGGAAGCAAAAGAGAAGATCGACGTAAATTGCCAGGGCAAAGACGGAGGAACGCCTCTTCACGATGTGTGCAGCCGTCTCGACCCCACTGGAACTGAAATCCTCGTAGCCGCTGGGGCACGGTGCGATATTCGCAATAAGAACGGGCTTACGCCTGTGGACATAGCAAAGCAATGGAAGGGAGATTCTGTCCTGGAGATCTTGACGACAGCCGTAGGGTGGGAAAACCTCCCTGCTATGCCGGCTAACAAGTCCCTGCACGAGGCCGTCAAGGCTGATCCAATCCACGTGCTAGAGAGGCGAATAAAGCTGGCGACGAAAGAAGACCTCAACGAAGCGCGGGACTTTGAAGGAACCCCTCTCTACATTGCATGCTGTTTCTCAAACCGGGACGTGGTCCTTTTGCTTTTGAAGGCTGGCGCGGACCCCAACATAGCCAACAGCTTTGGAAGGTTACCATTGCATGCAGCTATACAACGGAATGCCCTTCCTTGTGTAGAGGCCCTCGTGTCACACGCCATTGACTCAAACCTGCCGGTGGCACCCGAGGGTGCTTGGGAATATGCAATGTCCTGTGGTTTGGGGGCCATCGCAATACACCTTCTCGAGAACGGTGCACATATTTCTAGGGGATGCTCTTGGATACAGCTGGCTCTTCCCGAGGCTGTGCGACGAGACAATGTTGCAGTTACCAAGCGGCTCGTCGAGGCAGGAGCCTCAGTGCATCTCAAAGCTGAAAGCACTGGCTTGCCTGCCGTTGGTCTCGCGGAGACGCACAATGCTAAGCAAGTCCTTTCTTACTTTGCCGAGATAGACGCCTTGTCCCCAATGCAGGAGAAGCAGGAGGTGACACATTCTATCCAAGAGATAAGAGCCGAGAAACTGGCGACAGCAACAGCAAATGGAGAGATAGTTGTGACCAGGACGCTCTTTACATCTCCAGTTGTTTCATTGGCGTTACTAATGTGTTTACTCGCATTTCTATCTTGCCTTATGATACCAAACAGGTGGCAAGGGTAGGTGACCAGGTTAGGATGGGTATTAGTTCTGGGAAAATTGCCGAAAGCGTGCTTGGCATAATTGAGTCTTTGACATTTAGGCCTGTACCTATATTTATTAGCAAGTTTTAACAGAAAATTTCTACTTTTAGGGAGCTAATACCTCTTTGCATATGCGAGGATATATGTTGAAGAAGTTGTCGAGGCATTCCCGAAATTGTTGGCGCCATTGATAATACTGTCCGGGACCGAGATCCGACACCAGGAATGGGTCGAATTCGTCTTCTGGGATCATTTTAAAGTCAGCTTCTTGCCTGAACTACCTAGATATCTGCAGCTTAGGAGTTCATAACGAGCCGTAGTAGACCGTGCCAACGGTCTGATCTAAAAGGAGGAGCGTAGTGCATGCGAATATCATCTCTCCGTTGTTGTTGTAATAGTTCCGAAAGTTCGAATGGTGTCAGATAAGTTGATAATAACTTATCCGATAAGGGCCTTATCAGAGATAAGACTTGTGGGATGTGTGGGTCCTGTGGATGTATTATGTAATCTGGCTGTATTCATGAATTAACGGTCAGAGTCGGACGGCGGAGACCGTCATTCTAAACTAACATATTACAACATCATTTCCTTCTTCAGAATATGGAATCATTCAGAGAGGCGCGTGACTATTATTAGCATTTTTGTCATTAGTTGTGTGTAGATGATTCTTCTCCTAGTACATAATACACAAATCTCTCCATGATCAGAAGCATATTATTTGATAGATGGCTTGATCAGTCGATTTGCTTCGAACATTGGCCAGTAGACCGACCTGCTAGCCATGCTGTACCTACTCGAAGGCTCGGCTACCAATAACTGCTCAAATGCCTCATAAGCTGGAAGCAAACTTCTGGTATCCCTTGCCCATCACAAACGTCTGATGCCACGGCCCCTGCGTCTTCTCTTCCGCAAGACCCTTGAACAGCTTCGCATGCGCATCTCCGTCGACCATGTACTTGGCCGTGCCGTTCGCCTTGCGCTCGTCCGCGTAGTAAAACCTATCAATCACACAAACCGTTTAGTCTTCCCATTCATTCATTCGCTCACTCCACTACACACACATGGAGAAATATAAACATAAATAGTTTGGCTTGACTTACTTGTATCCTTTAGACTTATACGCATCCGCAGCAGCCCACATCATGTGTGCGCCCGCGGACTTCCCCGCGCCCTGCGAGATAAAGCCCGGGATGATCTCCACGTTCAGGATATTGCCCGTCATGATGAACGTCCGCGCCGCGCCCGCAGGCAGCTGCGCGAAACCGGCGACAGCCTGTTGCGCGGCGACGTAGAGACTCGTAACATTGATGCTGAGATCTTTGCTGAAATCGGCCAAGGGGAGAGAGAACGGGTCGTCTGGGGGCGGGCGCGTCGAGGCGCTGACTGCGGGGGTTTTATTAGTACTGGGAATGAAAGCAGGACAGGGATGGACGGAGGCTTACCGTTGTAGACGACTACGCTGGGGATGCCGAAGACTTTCTTGACTTTTGAGAAGGCGTTGACGACGTCGTCGGATTTGGTGAAGTCGCTGGGGATGTTCAATTGGCTCTCGGTGCTCTCTGCCTCCTTTACTGAGCGCGCGGCGAGGGCGACTTTGTAGCCGCCCGCGGCGAACGTCTTCGCGACATGGTGGCCGATGTTTGGGCCTGCGCCGAGGATGAGGATGACAGGAGAAGGCATGATTTGAGTTTGAGCATGGGGTTGTTACAGATGGTCAGGGGAGAAGGTAGATGTAGCACGTTCGCCGCGAGCAAGAAGCGCTTGCTTGTTATATACCTAGGGTTTGTCATCAAGAGGTTCGGGGCAGAAGCGGACGCGGGCCCGGGGTTTGTCATCAGGGGCTTATAAATCAGTCCCGAAGAAACTACGCGGCTGGCCGGGAATGAACCTTGAAATGAAAAGTCACTTGCAGTAGTGCGAAGTAGTAAGGCCGGACGTCCTCCGTCCATACGGACCAGAGTCCGTCCGGACGGCGGACCAAGTCGGACGTTACAGCCAACGGATTGATAAGCTTGGCTGATTAGTAAGCTACGTCACCCGCTCCGAACCCCTTAATGACAACCCCCGATTTAGTCCTTAATGGCCTTTCGTTGTGGCTTAACCGTTGCAAACATCATTTGGAGGGCTATTTTTGATATTTAAATTAAAATCTTAATTTGAATAATTTTATATTTATAAAATATTTATTTTCGCACCCTAGTTGTATGGTTGTGTGAGATGATGTACCCCTTAAAATCTCTTGACTTGTTATAATACCTCCGTAATGAACGCAACATACATGGTTAAATGCATGCAATCAAGCGTCCAGTCACCAATTGACTAATCGCACTTGGTTTTCTTCGAATAGCTTCTATGTGTGGAATGATTCAGGGTGGTATTTTGGTATAAATGCTAATGCAAAAGGGGGTGCCATCCAAATGGGGGTCACAATAGTTAGACGGGGCCGAATTAAGTGCGAATACTTCCGGCAGCAAGTCTTGCTTTTTTGTTACAACCCACCCAGAATAGCGTCAGATTGAATGGTTCACGTATGGATAACACTATCATATACGGTATGAATTTGATTTACCTAAGTTAAAGCCATTCTGCTACCAGGATAGGAAACGTTAGCCCCCCCTACAGCCCCAGGAATATACAGATGCATTTTTCAAGCGTTTTACTTGGAATATACACATGTTTGCGACTTATAGTAGTGATGTAAATATTAATTTATAAGCAATATGGTTAAAATATTGCGAATACGTGAAGAAAATAAATATTTCAGGGGCAGCGGAAGGGCCTAACATGTCCTATCGTGGTGGTGTGTATTATCAGCAAGCTTAACAGCAATTCCGGTATAAGTAAAGTCATTGATCTCCTCGTTTTGACGTGCATACCTTCACCTACACCCACTCATACTTGCAACTCAAACAAATAATTATTGCAACAGAAATCACAATGGCCCCCATCACTAGACTTGCTGGAAAGACGGCCGTAATCACTGGCGGCGCCACCGGCATTGGCCTCGCGTCGGCTAAGCGCTTCGTTGAAGAGGGCGCCTTTGTCTTTATCTTCGGCCGCCGCCAGGATGTGCTCGACAAGGCGGTCGCCGAACTCGGCTCTAATGCCCGCGCAGTCAAGGGCTCCGTCTCCGATCTAGCCGACCTCGACAAGCTCTACGCTGCCGTTAAGGCTGAGCGCGGCACCCTCGACATCGTCATGGCCAACTCCGGCGTGGGCGGCCCGCTCAAGCTCGGCGACATCACCGTCGAGCACTGCGACGAGGTCCTCAACACCAACATCAAGGGCACCGTCTTCACTATCCAGAAGGCCCTGCCGCTCATGGGCAAGGGCGGTTCCATCATCCTGACCGGCTCCAGCGCCGGCACCACGGGCGCGCCCGCTTTCAGCATGTACAGCGCGAGCAAGGCGGCGGTGCGCAACCTCGCGCGTTCCTGGGCCGAGGATCTGAAGGGTACCGGCATCCGCGTCAACGTGCTGTCGCCCGGCCCGACGGCAACGGATCTCGCAAAGGCGGCGCTGGGCGAGGAGGGCCAGAAGGTGTTCGCGAATAAGACGCCGATCCAGCGCATGGCTGATCCGTCGGAGATTGGCGCCGTGGCGGCCTTCCTGGCGTCGGACGATAGCAGCTTCATGACCGCCAGCGAGGTCGCCGCTGATGGTGGTCTGGCGCAGATCTAAGTCTGTCTGATGGGAAGGCTTGGGAAGTCTTGGGCGGATGCTAGATGCTAGAGAACGGAGGGGCTGCACGTCATTTGACTATAGATAGCACAGCGGGACGCAGCTTGGGACAGCAGGTGATATGCTCTGTGAGGTTTTGCAATCAGCCTAGCAGTGGATTTTCAGGCATATTACTATGATGTAAAGACAAAGAGAAGATCCGGAAAGCATTGGAGTAGCGACCAATTCATTTGGAATAGAGATTAAGCAGCCAGATGAATCAGAGTTAGCTGAAGGAATATTTGCAAGTTCTATGGTGGAGAACGATTAATGTGAACTACCCCTTATGGTTGACCGTATGGTTGACCGTTCGATTAGGTAGGTACCTATCCAATAAAAGTCGTGAAATAACTACGTTCGCCGTCGTAAGGGCGTCCATTTTCACGCAGTGCGAGATATGCATAAGATCCCTTAAGCTGAAATATCATAAGAACCTTGAAAACTGATTACAATGATGGGGTTTCTGGGAAACTTTCCTATTTCCTATACTTCATATTCTACTTTTACCCAAGTTGTTGCCCATTGATGTCACGATGCGGACCTTGAAGCACGAGAAAAAATTCTGTGGTGGCACAATCTCCATATACAGAAGCCTCCTTTGTCCTGGTTGTGAAGCCCCTGAAAGCTCGGGTAGACCCTCTAATCCCTAGTAGCTTAAGCCACTGGACTTCTAACAACGGTGTGGTAACCTTTTTTGGCTTCCATGGTATTACAACCACGTCCTTTACAGTTGATGAAGACTTCTTAGATCCCGATCATTTGAAGTCATAATCAAATCTGATGAGCCATTGCTCCGCGGGAAGCTTCCCATTGTAACATTCTGAGAGTTTGAAGTCTGGGGTCTCGACTTCCATTGTGAGTACGGGTTCTGGATCTAGTGATTCTTCTTGATTTAGCTCCTTTTAATCACGGTCGCAGGCCAAATACTTGACCAACTGGCTATTCTCCCGACCCCTTCCGGCAATTAAGAACGCATAACCATGCTGGCGCGCGTGGTCCTAAGCAGACTGAAATGCGTCCTTAGAAGCCTCGAATTCATCTCCAGGAGGTAGACATATATTAGGAAGAAAGGGAATAACGTCTGGTGACACAATGAACGAGAATGGGGTAGCACTTTGGCTAGTTCTTGGATTGTTGTTGGTTGGTTGGAGACGTCCAGTTGGACAAGGTGAGCATCTTCTGGCAGCTAAAATACCGAGAATACAGCTACGTCCTGGCGTGCGGATTAGGAGATTTAAAAACGATATGTCACATCTAGTAGGAACCAGGGCGAACAGAGAGCATTCCGCCATCGGATAGCAAGATGCACCCATTCACAAAAGAACCTGCTCTAGATGCCAAGTAAAGCACAGCACCGGCCATATCCTTGCAGAAACATTAGCATTCGATCAATTCAGACTGAAGTGTTGGCATACCTCTTCTGTGCCTGCTCGCGTAGCGGGAATAGCTTGCCACGGCATAGAGCCGACGGCGCTGAGATCTCCCTCTGGGGTGTGGGCCTACTCCGATGTAAGCTTCTACTCAACGGCTAAAAGATCTTATTTTTTTCTATCACATACCTTCGTCATTTCCGTGACAAACATACCGGGGGCAATAGCATTGGCCCGGATGCTATATTTGGCATACTCCGATGACAAAGTCTTCGTCAAGTGGTTCAGGGCAGCCTTGCTAGCGTTGTAGACATAGCTTGGAGCTTCAGCTCGGCACATGCCACCAAAACTAGTGGTACTAATGAACTGACTCTGTAGCAGTCCACTCTTTCCTACGCTGTCGGGGTGCGTATTCCCAGCTCCCAGCAAGCCCAAGAAGGCGAGAAAAGTAAAATACGATCCGGCTATGTTGGTACTAACAACTTGACTTGCGTCTTCGTAGGTTGTCTTGTTCCACAGCTCCTTTTGAAGTTCACTAACAGTCTGCTCTGCCGGCCTGGGGACCATATTGGTAACCTCCCCAAGAAAGGCGGAATTTGCGACAAGAAGATTGATAAATGGCGTCTGCTTTTCGATTGCCGACACTGCAGCCTGCAAGGATTCTTTCGAGCTCACATCGCATGCGACCGGAATGAGAGAACCATTTTTCTAAAAAGCAATCAGCTTAAGAGGGAAGGATCAAATCAGAACTCATTACATACCGCTTTTGATGCAACCTCCTTGAGTCTGGACTCTCGGCGGCCGAGAATGAAGACTTTGGCTGCGCCGTTAACATCCAGAGCATGAGCCATGACTTCGCCCAAACCGGAGCTAGCGCCTGTGACTACAGCAACCAGTCCCTTAACAGAGAAGAGCTGAGCAGCGTCGAGGCTCGACATGTTTGATGTTATTGATTGAAAAAGTAAACTTTCCTGGTGAGATGTGACAGGCTTGTTGCAGGACTGAAGCAGAGACGGATAGAAGGAGATGATGGGGAATAGGGAATATTATGAAGGGTATATATAACTACACTGCTTCGTATCCTTGGCGAGACCAGGAAGGGAAATAGCGCTAAAAAAAGATACATTGAAGCATCTCTTGCTGTATTTCATGAGCGTCCGTCATTCCGATGGCCTGTGCCAGGCCTGTCCGATACCTGATAGTGTACTATAGTTAGGATTAGAGGATCCCTCGACCCATCCCCCACAATCTACTTAGAAATCTGCTTAGAAATCAAATATCAGATACGCAGGCATAAAATTGCCGGTAAATGAGAGAATACCGCCCTCCGCTCCGTCTTATCTGACCATCTCATGATTGATCCCATCTTTCCTATTCGATGAAACTGGCCCAAATACGAACTAGATACCAACGGACCGATCTGTGGGAATATTTTGTCCCTCAAAATTCACGAGTGGATGCTTCTTGTATACACCAGTGCTGGGCATCTATCGGTCGGGATTGGGAAGGGGCCAAGTCGTCGAGGTACTGACATTTCTGCGTGTAGAAAAGTATATTGTTTCCTCCCTACTGGGTGGCCCAACAGAGAGTCGCCTATTAGAATGCTTGCGGGTGGCTTGGGTCCAGGGGTCATTACATTCAGTGACTATGAATTCAAAATTTATAGAATTCCCAGGCGATCTGGCAGACTCATTGTTAACGATAGTGACAGTTTGTCCAACAACGCTGTGAAGCCACCCCCCTTTTCTGGATTATCTGGTTCGCGTCTCTATTGGAACCCAACGCACCTATCTAGGCCCCTATCTGAGCTAGGATTCTGGTAGGAGGACAGTTTGTATAGAGTTCTCTTGTGTGTATCTCCAACTGAAGCGACGGTGTGGGCGTATATCTCCTAGTACTGTGTGTTTATATAGAAGGAACGACCCGAAACCAAAGATATGTTGTATGGCAAGATAATAGGAGGAAGAGCTCTTCAAGGCGTTTTAACCTGATTGGAAAGATGAAGCAAAGGATGCATGTCCCTCTGCCGACTGGGTGGTACTAGGTATCGAAGTGAAGGAGCCTCCCAGGTTTCCTTTGTTCTTTCTCGTTGCGCGCCGGGGGCCACTGGATGACGCATGGCTGGATGCAAATGACTGAGTGAGCATTGATTCACTGTCTGTCTCGCCTTGACTGCCTCCGGGGTAGCCTCCAAATAGAGCTTGTCGGGTTCGTTTTGCGACAGGCTTGTCACCTTGGCCCCGGTGCATTGAGTTTCGTGACTTTGATCTCGTGATAGGGTAAGCTTGGGTTTCAGCCCTGCGTTTGCGAGTGCTTGTCTGTGCCAAAGTCGTATTGTTGTCGACCTTATCTCTCTGCTCTTGCTCTTTAAATTCTGGACTTCCTCCGCGAGCCATCTCGCCCAGTGAAGTATAAGTGTCAGTTCCTTTAATCGATGAGTTTTGAACAGCAAGGAGTGGGAGCCACCACAGTGTTAAATTGACGGTAAGGCTTCCAATGCCACTCGCAGCCCAAGGTATTTGACAGTATTCCAGTAACAACCGAATTCTATTGCCAGGGTTGATGAAGGGTGCACCTAGTGTTTGACCTGCCTCTAAGGGGATCCCTGGGCTATGGGGATTGTACGGCTCGTCACCTTCTCCATAAACCTCGCTTGTATCTGCAATCTGCTGTTCTCGGTGTTCCGCGACGACGCGTCCTTCCAGAGCATCTTTCTGCCTGTAAAACATCGAGAGTCGTACTGGGACTAATTCTTCTTCGCTGATGATAAATCCATATCGTGTCTTTCCGAGATACATGTATTTGGTGATTTGCTGGAGTGCCTTTCGGGCTTTCTTTTTCAGCCGTTCGTCGTCGGAGTTTATCCACTCAGACTTCCATTTCTTGGCGGGTTTACACTCTCCGGGGACTATATTGTCAAATCGTACTTTCTTTTCTGCTGGTTTTTTCTGGTAGACACACCAGTCCGGCCTTTGCACATTGCCACGCTCGCATCTCATATGCCCTTCACCATCGTTCTTAGCGAAATAAATCACCCCTCTGCTCAGAGGCCCCTTTAACTGGTTCTTTATCAAGATGTCCCTAGTGCCATGTAAAGCACGTTGTACAACCTTTTGGTTCCAGGTTTCAATGAGTGTGATGACTGATGCCTCTTCAAGGACATCAGTTTTGACAGAAGCCGCATCGTCTACGTCCCTGGTTATATGATCATGCGCCTCTTGTCGTAAAGCCTCGCCAAATGTTGCTTCCAAGTTCTCCCAGGTGACATCTGCCCATAACTTGCAGTCGTGTGGACCATACACTCTAGGAATTTTCGTGGGGTCCCCTTCTTTGGATTCGCTTGAATCGACTTTTGGGTTAGCCAAAGTCAGATAGTGGAGGAACGTAGGAGCCATCTCGCCGGAGCATGTATCTATGTAGGAGACCTAGATCCAATTGTAGACTTCCGCCAGCAAATGTTGTCCTATTATTATATTTAGTGTCCTTTTTCTCGAGACTGAAATGGAGTTCTGGGATTGCAAATACTCATGAGTATCTATTCAACCATGCACATCCATGGATGTTTCGTATAAGTCGCCTCTCAGTTTGAAGGAGAAATAAATCGCTGTCCAGGATATCCCCCAATGTCTTGATAGTGTTGAATCCTTGTGTCTATTAAATGTGAGCATCTCCTAGGTCGCATCCGTGACTCACCGGTTGAGTCGTCGTGCAGAAGACGTATCCGCAATGCATCATCTCTGCATATATATTGATGCGTGCATGCATGAGCGAATAGAACTTCGTTACCAAGACTTCATTCTCACATCGTCCAATGGCTCGCAGGATGCGAACATGCAAAGAATCCGGCTGCATATAACACAATGCACATCAGGAAACCTCCCGGCGCGGTTCGGTCCCCATGATCAGACTACTTCCCCGCATCTCTCCGTGTGCCGTACATACGACTTATGCTATGCACAGAATCATAAGTTAAAGCTATTCCGTGACTTTAGTGCTTAGATTTGAATACAGAGATTGATCATGGAAGAATTAATACCAAACATCCAAGGGCCAAAGCTATTTCCATTCCCCGGAAATTTCTCCCGTGCTCAATTTGTCAAGCTTCTAAGTTCGGAGGTTGAGCTTAACAGCTCCAGCGAGGGACCTCATAGTCGAGTATTTCAAGTAATATTAAATGGAAAGAATTATGCAGTCAAAATTGTGCGCCCGAAAAGTCCATCTTGTAGTGTCCTAGTCTAATTGAATCATAGTTCAAATTCGTCAGTATTGATGATATCCGCATCTTCGCGCCTATGCAAGAGCACCTTGTGAAAGACGACTTGGTGCGGTATCAACTAGATCCTTTCTTCGCTGAATGCCGGGCTTTCGGTCGTTTAGTTGAAAAAAGGAAGGATGATAAGCTCGCAGTGCGGTGCCACGGCTACGTATTCTTGTCGAAGGCCGTGGAACGTCGAATCGAGCAGCAATTTGGCATCCGTGACTGGAATCGTCAGGTAGAAGATCGTAACCGTCCTTTGAGAGCCATTGTGAAAGATTATATCCGTTACAAATCATTTCAGAATCGGAAGCCCTTCGCCAAGATGAGGGATAACATAGAAGAGCTCAACAAGATGGGAATTTATAACATGGATATTCGAAAGGAGAATTACCTTGGCGGGAGGCTGTTCGACTTCAGTATTGCTATCACCTCACCTCATCTAAGCCTTTGGACAGAACTGAGGACAAAAGAACAAATCTTGGACGATATGGATAGCGACCTCAAGATGTTTGATTATATTGTGAAAGAAGTGAATGAAGAGAAGGACCACATGAAGAGAGAACGCGTGGGAAGGATGAGGAAACGCCCGGAGTAATGTGAAGGGACGATAACCAAGGTCGATGACGTTTTGGTACTGCTCAAGTGTCTGAAAGCTTTCTCTATGCTTGATAGGTAAAGGGAAGCTTACTCTAAGTATCAATTGGTGACCAGCCTGCAGAGAGCTATATTCGCATTTACCGGAAGGGGGATGTGGGGGATGTTGAGACCAAAATGATTTTGCTGTTCCGAGTTGGTTCAGAAATAGATTCTCATAACACACACTCATAACACACATCGACGGACCCCTGAAAGCAGAATCGAGAAGGTTATTTTTGCTTTGGTTACGCAATAGCTAGAGGAGTTGCTCGCGAACGTGAATAAAACGTGCAGTCGGAAGTCCCTGTTCGATGGAAGTCATGTGATTTTCCACTGATTAGATAGGTATGTAACTATCTGATAAGATATCTGATAAGATTGTTGAGATGAGCTGCAAGACAGCTGTCATCAGCTGGTTTGTAATAGTAGCAGCATCTTAATTGTTTGTGGATCATGGATTGATTTTTCTGAATAGGTAACTTACCCAACTTCGTTACTCTTTCAGAATCCCCCCTATCTAACAGATGAGGCGAAAGTTGTTAAAAGCTAACGCTTCTTCGAGCGAGCTTAGTCTCATCCTGATGCCTTAACGGGCCGGTTGGGTCTTTGAAGTAGAGCGATAGAGTCCCTCTAGGCTCTAGGGCGAGGTTGCCTCGGCATTTGATATTTAACTTGCAGTTGTTCAAACTGTTACATTGGTGCGTATTCGGTTCAATCAATACAAGCTTCCCGGACTTTCTTAGCGAACTAGCGTATTTTCGGCTATGGTCTATAGCTTCCGAAACCGAGGCGGAGCTAAGAAGAGTCGTTCGTGCTTGGCGGGTTGGTGATGCGCAGCGCCAGGGAGCTAGGGGAGGGGGCCGCTGCCCAACCGCCCTAGCATAAGGTCGCATTCACCCCAGGCATAGTCCAGGCATAGTCCAGGCATAGTCCAGGCTCTCAGCTGGCTAGACCAACCATCTAATAGTACTGCCGCGCCGCTGTCTCATCTGATTTACATACTATGTAGTAACAGACCGACATCACGTCTTCAATTGATTGCTGACATGATTCAAGGTTGTCAGAATTTATTTCTAGACCGCCTCCCGCAGTAGCAGTAGAGCATCCCGTGTTCCAAACACCAATTGCGATGGGATACCATTAGCCACGCATATTGGCGTGGAATGATGCATTTTTTAGGGCTGGTAGGAATGATTCCTCTCTCCACACCGAGGATGATTTTCAAGATTTTCCCACAGCCTGCAGGGCCAGGGCGGAACGTGATCCTGTCGCCCCCGGCACCCCGACTCCTTGGACCGGTCACGTAACTATCCCATTTCGAGCTTCGTCAACATACCAATGAGACTACAACGAGTTAGCCTCGGGAAACAGTTCTAATGCGCAGTGGAGATGCCCGTCTGACTGTGCTCCAACTACCTTTTCATAGTAGTCAGAGCGCCCGCTAGTTCATACTGTTAATAATTGGGCATCGTCCCTGTTCATGCGGAGAAAGACCCTGGGGGCCACAAAATGCTGTCTTCTGTTTTTCCCATTCCCATATCTTCACACCCAGCCTTGCAGTTCTTTCCCGACGCTTTGTCTCCCTCTCCACTCCAATTCTGGGCATACGAATGTAGCATTTTCGTCTGCTTACCCCCCGGAAACATGCCTAGCCATTGGATTTATTTCGAGTAACTGCTTCTTGGGAGCATGTTGCGATGTCCTACAATTCGCTCGAAGCCGAAAACGTCGGGTATGCCTGCGCGGCATTCTCGGCCATCATATTGGGTGGTCGGATAGTTATCTCTCGATGGCGTCGCGAACCTATCGATCTGAGCTTCTTCCTCGTCCTTCTATCAATGGTGATGATCATCGGCAGGATCATTGCGAACAACTTCTACCTGCAATTTGGAACAGCAAACGACGTTTTGCATCACGCGAACCTTCCCAACACGACCATAGACCGGTTGAAAATCGGTAGCATTTTGGTCCTTCTGGCTAGAGTGCTGCTAACGGCAGTCCTTTGGCTTCAGATCTGCCTTCTACTCTTGTTCTACTCGCGCATTACGTCTGGCATACTTTGGGCAGATCGGCTCTCCAGGATAGCCTGGATCACTGCGTTAATTACATTCATCGCCATTGTACTGGCAACGTTCCTTGAATGCCATCCGATTAGCTTATACTGGCAGATTGACCCTGACCCGGGATATTGTGTGCGAGCTTATATCCAATTACTCCTTCAAGGAATCTCAAATATCTTTCTTGATATCTTACTACTCACTATCGCATATCCCTTAATTTGCTTAAGGAAACGGAGCCTGTCGCAGTACATTTCTCTATATACTCTGTTTGCTTTGGGTACATTTTGTATTGTCATTACGGTGATTAGGGTGGTCTTGATCTTCAGCGAGGACTCTTCTCAGACTACGCGTAGTCTATGGGCGTCGGTGCAGATGTTCGTCTCGTGTTTCGTGGCAAATGCACCAACCATATACGGATCTCTACGGGTTGCGAGACGAAAGAAGTCTGATCAACGAAGTGTGCCCGGCTACACCAACGGCGAGTCACCGACTCGACCTTCGCGTCCTGGAAGGGAATCCTGGATGAAGATGGACGAGGAGATTGGGCTTGAAGCGACCTTAGCAGAAGCACGAAATACCCCTACGCCCCCTCCCGCAGCAAGATCAAGATTATACTACGATGACTACGACGACGAAATAACTTCCACATCGCAATCTCCCCCGTCATTTCCTAGAAGATGAAAATCGACGCCAAAAAATCAACTCATTCCCTACTACATTACAACACCTTGAAGACTATTCTGACGGATCAAGGAACCCTCGACCCTAAGAGAATGCTGACCTCGCATGGCATTTTTATCAGACCTAACCTTGTGTACCTTTCGAAACGTGCGGTACGGTCGATACAAACACTTGATAGCCCGGACAGCCCGGCGATCTATCAAGGATAGCTGTCCCAGTCAGCTATAAATCTGGACTGGGTTTACCAGAGAGGAACGAACTTCGGTCGCCTCTACCACCAGAACTGTCGAAACTAGAAGTACGGCGTCATTGTCATAATGGCATGCCGTCAGCCACTTGGCCCCCTACTGGCCAATCTCCCTTCGAGGCGCGTCTTGAACGCGCCCCGTGTTTGATTCATCGTCAGGCACATACCATCTACCCTATATACTTTAATTATCGTGCACATGATGGATCATGGTGTTCGAATTATGAGATACGACATCATCAAAAGGACGAGGCATACAGGCTCGCAAGTTGGAAGCAACAGTTTTATACAAGATACCCCAAAATTTAATAGCGTACCATAATGTAATATATATAAACATATGGACAAGAAGTATATATTCAAAAGACAACATAAAAAGACAATATATCAAGATTACCTTGATGGTAAATTTCAACTTCGACTTGGATCGCCATGAGTGCACCACGTTGCTCTAGACCCATCCCTAGTCTTTATCAAAATTCAAGCAAATAGAGTGTTAACATGATATCAATCTCCCTGCTATTTGAATTTAACCCACTGTTCTCGATGATTGCTCGGATTTGTTTTCTCCGCGCTAGCTAGGTGCCTCGCCCCTTTTTGAGTCGCCCTTTTCTCATGATCTAATTGAGTAGTGATGTCTGTATATTTGGCTTACTAACCAGTACCTCTTCGAATTCCTTGATCGCCCCTTGCACCATCTTGTGAATATCGTTATCCCATATGGTATGAAACCGCTTGCTGATCTCAGGCAAAAACTTGTCGAAGTCACTACCGACGGCTTCGTCCTGCCAATGAAACAAGGCACAGGCCTCTCGAGTGGCCCCGATAAGCCATTGAGTGCGATCATATCTCACACTATTATAGGCAATTAGAGCAGCGCGGCACAGCTCGACCTTGGCGTTCCGATTCGTGCTCTTCAGCTTCGTATCGGCCGATTCAAGTATACTCGCTAGCACTAGCGCATCTTCTATGCCGAAACCAGCGCCGGAACCAAGGTGGGGACCTGCCGCGTGAGCCGCGTCTCCGGCGACCGCAACGCTACCATGGTAATAGCGTTGCAATGGGTGCTCGAACAGGTCGAATATTGCCCACTTCTGCAGCTCGTCGGGTAGGAGGTCAACTAGGTCACGCACGTGGGGATGCCAGTCTGCATAAGCCCGAATCGCATCTGCTTTGGTTCCAGGGGCGATATGTCGCCCGTCCTCGGTGTGCCATGGATTCGGGTCGCTAATGACGAACAGCACATTCAGGAATCGGTTATTCGCGACAGGATAGATTATCAAATGCGCATTTGGACCATTGTATATGAACCTATTCAATGTCTCTCCACCCATCGCCCGCTCCGTGCCGAGGGCCCCGAGAGCCTTGTCCATTGGAATGAGAGCGCGATAACAGTACTTGTTGGTGTAACTAGGATACGAGGCAGGATTGGATGTGCCTGCTATGAATTGGCGAACACGTGAATTGATTCCATCGCAGCCGATAGCTTCATTCTACTGTTAGTTCCTGACAATCTTTCTGTAGGGATCTTGGGGTACTGGGTGGCTCATTACCGATGTCAGCTTCCTCAGCAGTCCCGTCCTTGAACTCTAGCAACACCCTGCCATCGTCCTTATGCGTGAATGAAACCGCCTCTTTGTCGAACGTGACCTTGTCTTCGTCGACCAGCTGCGACCACGCCTCCAAAAAATCGGAACGTCGGCCGCCGTGAAAAGCATCGATGCCAATCAACAGCTTCGCGGCGACTTCATTCGTGTTATAACCATCGACCCATTGGAAGTACTCTTCCGCCGTACTCGTATTTGCTACTTGCTTGTAAACACGGTATACTTCGGGATCAACGATCTTCAGAGCCCGCTCCGCATTGGGACTGAAACCGATGCCAGCCCCGATCTCCGTGAATTTCGGAGCTCTTTCGTATAGGGTGTAGCCAATGCCGCGCTTCTGTAAGCTCAAGGCCAATATGAGCCCCGCAATGCCTCCGCCGACTATGGCGACGTGTATGCTATTTCTATTGTCTGGCGACATCTTGTAAATGTTATTTTTTAATATTCAATTACAAGATGCAGAAGCGCGGAAGATAACAATAGGGCTCAGAAAGTCGTAAGCGTTGGCGGTACGACCGGCCTTGGTAATGGACCGATCATGACGCCGGCCATGTTACAAGAAGCCGCGAATAGAAATGAATACTTGTAATACAGCATAATAATGGTACGACGGTTTGTGATCCCTGATACTAAGATAATAAGGTTAGCGAAAGCGAGACGCTTACTACCTACCTAGCTAGCACTCCTTTAAACGCACCGTCAGCTCCCATAATAAGCTAGTCGTCGTTACACATACTGTAAAAACGTACCAGTCAACGACAGACCTCCAGATACCGGAGACCGTCTTGATGTCGCGATGCCAGGTGCCCGAGAAGCCCGAGAAGCCTAGAGACCAAGCTAGCCACCCCTATACCCCCGTCACCCTAGCCACGTACGAAGTGTGAAAATGCCATAAAGAGTTCCGACCACGCAACAAGCTCATGATCATGAAACACCTTTACTCTAGAACGTACCCCAGTACACTCCACCAGCCAACCGGCGAGTACATGTAGTTGATCACGTCATTAACGCACCAAGACATGGAAAAGCTGCCAGTAGAGGTTGCTACGTTACGAGATGAGCTAAAGAAACTCCGACAACGGTGTCATCAAGTCGAGTAATTGCTTGAACTGACTAGATCTGACCTGACCAGTTCAGGTCAGTCCCCCTATTTGGTGCACTGGCCAAGTTAAATAATCTTCTTTCGAACTGACTACCCAGGAACGTATCAGTTCATTTGAAACTACCCAGACCCACATATACTCACTTTAAGCATCGCCGGAATAGACAGTGAGGCTATTTTCAAAGTGTAAAACTAGCTCACGATTCGGATTTTGGAGTTTGGGGTCGGGACAGTATTACCCCGACCCATATTCTCCACTTTTCTTAAATAAAAAACCCAACCTAAATGAATCGGTTCAATTAATTAGGTCGACCTGAACAGACTCAACTTGATGACACCGCTGAACTCCGACGTGGAATCGAGGAATTCAAGAAGATAATGGTGGGCACATCATCACATGGCTCTCAAGAGGATTCGAGTGGTCACGTGCCATGGTGGTAGAGCTAGAGAGTATGTTGCGGACAACTTTCGCGACGAAGAGGCATATGTGAATCCCCGATGACTACCAATGGCCGTCTAATGTAATAAGGTTAGCTACCTACATGTAGATTTGAACAATGATTACAACAACCATTCTAGAATCACAGGTTAACTCGTCTAACTGCCTATCGATTGTCTCAGTGATACCCGCGCGGCAGGTGGCGTTCGCTATCAACGCTGACGTCGCTGTTGTACCCTTCGGTCTTCTTTGGGGTAAATGCTTCGGAACACCGAAAAATATGGCGAAAGACCGCAAAGAAACTACGGCTTGGTAAAGGGTATCTAGAGGTGAATTATCCAGATCCTCTCTCTTCGTTAAGCATACCTAACGTATTGTATGGGACCGCTCTATATACCTACCCGCCTACCAAGTTGCTGAATGATCATACAGCACATCTCCTTTCAGCCGCCCCTGATTGTGTAACCTGAACTTGGGAAAGATGGAAGGGTCTTCAAAGGGCAACATTCTTGTAACCGGTAGGTAAATATCTGACCCGACCATATTGACAATGCAAAGGGTCTCCTGACAAGCCCTCTATTACAGGTGGGAGCGGGTTCATTGCCTCTCACATCATTGATGCGCTACTAGACGAGGGGTACCGTACCTGCTTCAAAACGCCAGCTCGCCGACTTACAAATCTTACAGATTCGACGTCGTCACAACGGCAAGGTCAGATGAGAAAGGTAGCCGGATAGTAAATTCCGTCAAGCCTACGCAACACAGGAAGATATCTTATGTCGTCGTGGATGACATTGCGAAGGATGGCGCTTTTGAAACTGTAAGTCTCGGATGAGCTTTCTATGACATAGAAGCAGAGCATGCTTCTAAGTGCCAATTATAGATATTCAAAGCAGAGGCAGCCTTCGACTATGTCGTTCATACGGCATCGCCATATCACCTCACCGTCCAGGACCCAATCAAGGATTTCCTAGACCCGGCAATTAAGGGAACGACGGGACTCCTCCGATCTGTCCAAACATATGCACCTACTGTTAAGCGTGTGGTGATTACTTCGTCTAGTGCTGCGATTCTCAACCATATCAATCATGCCAAGGTATATGACGAGACGCACTGGGCGCCATGGACTTGGGAGGACGCAATGAATCCCCAATGGACTTACTTAGCTAGCAAGGTACCTCACTACGTACACGTACGGAAGCCGTGTCTTCATTATGATTAACCCGCGCACAGGTGCTCTCTGAGAAAGCCGCGTGGGCCTTCATGGGGAGTGAGAGGCCGCATTTCGACCTTGCTGTCATCAATTGCACATTCACCTTTGGCCCCGTGCAACGGAACCTTCCGAATTTGGACGCCATGAACACCTCGAACCAACGCATTCGGGATATGATGCAAGGGAAGATGAAGAACGGCATACCACCGACGGCACCAGTATTCACCTTCGTCGACGTACGCGATGTAGCACTTGCTCATCTCAAAGCCGTGACAGTGCCAGAGGCCGGTGGGAATCGCTTCTACGTCGTCGGCGGCCACTTCTCAAATAACAGGATCGCCAACATCATTAGAAAGTCGTATCCGGACTTGTCACGATCGCTACCTGAGGAAGCAGAGGATGATTTACCGGCGGATGTATACGATTTCGATAACAGCAAGTCCAGGAAGGTATTAGGGTTAGAGTACACTAGCTTTGAAAAGAGCGTGGAAGATACCATTCAGTCAATACTAGACCTGAAGCTAGGAATATAGGAAGATTCCACTATTGGCCTTGAATACCTATATTTTGCCTATCATGCCTCTCTACCCCTTTCGCGCTCTCGCCACTGCGAGCGAAACCTGGCTGTTCTAGTCATAGTTCCAGAACTCCTGGTTGAACTGGACGACCTCGGCATGTTCACAGGGCACGATCTCGACAATTTAAGACGATATATCAACTGGTAGTTCGTATATATACATCTTGGCAGAAACTCGGCGCTTCCTCTGACTACATAATGTCTGGGCCAAGCCTTTGGCTGACTTGGAAATAAAATCCTCGGTGGGGATCTTTTCCTTGTATCACCACACAACTTAAAGCCACCCGCTTGTACCTTCACCAAACGCGTGGTTAATATGATTCCATTGAGAACATTAATAACCCATGATTTTCATGTTTCTCTGTTAGTAGCTTTTGAATACCGAAACCCACCTTACGTGTCACAACGATGAATATCTACCTTACATAAAAGAGTAACAGGTTAGCAAAGAGAAATAACGCTCCCACAAAATGGGAGCCAAGAGATCATCTATTGGGTATGACAAAAGCGGGGGTTTGCGATCTCTACATATGCTGTACTACGTGAGTTTTCTAACCTATTCGCAAACCTTTCCTCCTTTTATCAAATTTGTAGGGAAACATCCGCGCTCGTCTAGGCACTTCCTTACTTACCTAGGTACCTGTCTATTATGGCTTATGTCGTTCACATTAAGGTAATTTACGGTCATTTATTTTAGACATCCTGTCTCGTTGGGTTATTTAGCCAGCTGGAACTTGGGACGGCAGAAGCTGTACAAAACACCATCAAAATATATTTCAATTTGAGTTCTTTCATTCTTCCATTGCCCCTATAATACCTCAATACCATCAACATCGGACCAAAATTATTGCTGGGTCTTAACATCTGGTAGCGCATTGTTCACAAGATCTCTTGGTGTGCGTAGCTAGACTTGGCATGGCCTTTTCCTCTATCAGTGCAAGACCAGCATTTTTCGATGGTGGGATCTCCGCAGTGAGAATCATAAGTGGCGTCCTGGGGATATGGGCAGGCAATGCGATGATAAACTTGGCCGGAATGTTCAAATGAAACAGGAGAGCTATCTGGAGCAATGCCCTCTTCAACCCAGTCGCGAAGCTGTTCGAAGAGCTTCTCGGGCCTTCCACCTGGACCGCCTTGGCAATGGGCAACCCCTGGAACGGGGAAGTATCGCCAGAAGTCTTGAACCTCAACGCTTGAATCAATAGTAGACATCATTTTCATCACATTTTCGTAGTAGAGTCGAGTTCCGTGATCAGGAATGAATTGGTCCGCCTGCTCAGTTTTGGTAAGACATTGCGCAGCTCTCGAGGACAATATATCATGGGGGTCACTTACCAAACCATGGAAAGTCACCATCTTCCCCCCTGCCTCGTGAAACCGGGACAAGTCAGGGTTATTGGTTGCTAAGAGAGACTCGTATTCTTGCTGTCCGAGGCGAAAGAAATATTCGAATTGTGACTGGCTCATGCTAGATAGGTCGAAGCCTAGGTCCTTTGCCAGGAGTGTCACAAAATACGAAATTCCAAGGGGGTTCGGGCATCCTTTGCACCCATCCACTGTACAGTTAGTGCAAGCCATCCCTTGTCCGATCTTTTCTAAGTTGCCTGACAAGTCCGATCCGGGCCGATACCCACGCCAGAGAATATTGTCATTATGGGATGTAACTCCGGCCCAGCTTGCATTGACTACCTTAGCAGCCTCCTTGCTAACCTGTATTATAGTATCGCCAGTTTGATTGCACTTGACCGATTTGCCTACCATCGTGTAGGGATTGAAAGTTTCAAAACATTGGTCGACATTCGATATCACGCCGTCCTTAATACCGTCTAATTCGTCACAGTATTCGATGGTAGCGTTGGTGATAGCGTCCAGTTCACATCCGGAAGGGTAAGATCCAATCTGGTTCATGACTTGCTGAGGCCAGTGGATCATGGGCACGAATTCGGGGAGATGTATTGCAGGAGCGGAAGCTGCGATGCCGTCATATGCCGTAGGGTATCGTTGAGCCAGCGACAGCCCCTGACGACCGCCCTGAGAGCAACCGTTGAAATAGGAGTATGATGCGTTTTGGCCATAAAATGACCCGACGAGAGACTTTCCAATTTCCGCCTAAGGTTTCTATTAACACGTCTCTCAATAGGGCGGTTCAAGGAGAGATACGTACTGCTTCATTCAACGCCCGATGTGCGAAGTTTTCGAGCAAGAAGAGGTCCACATTCTCGGGGCTCGGCAAGGCCCAAGCCTCAAGAAAGAACTGGTCTGGTAGGCCAGCATCAGTGGTGACAGTGGCATATCCTTCAGCCACAGCGTCGACCATTGGCATATACGAAGAAGCGAATCGACCTGCGCCCCAGCCTCCTCCCCCTACTCCTTGGAATCTATTGTTCCACTGATTCTTTGCCGGAAGCCATACCTCGGCACCTACTCGGTCGTTTCTCCCAGGATGTGTGTAGATGACTGTGACATTGCAGAATGTTATCGGCCCAAGTTCGGCGACAGGTCGAATAAATTGCAGTTGCTCCGGGACAGGATAGGTATAGTTGACAGCAACAGAGGTTTCTACCGCCAAAATCTTCGTGCCCAGAAAAGAAGGCGAGAAGGTTGCACGCTGACATGTCGAGTAAAGCCAGTCGAGGGACATACTGGGCAGACATATATGAGACGTTACAAATAAAGAAGTTGCTGGAATTGAAAACATAACAGTATGGTAAGACATGGAAAGTTTAGATATATACTAAACTAAACTCGTTAAATAACTCAAGACTTGAGTGGCACAACCCCCTTACTTTAAATTACGGGGCTACTTGCATAGTCGATGTCTTCGAAATGCTGTATTACGTGTTGCTTATCGTGGTTATTCTCACTTTCACCAACCAATATAATCACAAGTTATTTACATGTTAGGGGGACTACCTTAATATCGTATATATGTTGTTTCAACGCGCAACTATTGAATCCCCTTCCCCTCCTATGTTATCTAGTTCATGTTACAGTATATGCATGTGACGAAATATAACTCATTGGGTGATACCATCAGATATTAAAACAGTGGATATGCATATCTGAGGTCGAAAAAATGTAACTTATTGTCTCGTATGTTAGTCATCTCCAGTGTCACGGTGTGACCCGAGGCTGACAATCCGGGGACTTGTTGGCTCGATAGCCCGACGACGGCAGGCAACATAGCAGGGAATAGCTTGATAGTTTAGTGTGAATCATTCATGGTTGAAGCGCTGGTTTTGTAGGGAATTGAATTAAAGATACTCAGGTTTAGCCCCCTGACATCAATATCAGCTAAGAGCGTTGATGAAATCAGCAAACACAAAGATAGAGAGCTTGTACGAACGCTCTAAAACTCCCTAATACTATATTACTGAATGTATAGATGCCATAGCGGGCGTTGAATCCAACACACTCAGAGTTATCCATATATGCTTACCCGAGGCTCCTTTGAACTTCACCCCATCTTCGTGAATTGATTTGAAAATCTCATTGGTGATTAAGTGGTAAAATAGCATGGAGGCGAAACCTAGGTAGTCGCGCATATTCTTCACTCATATCATATTTGTGGAAAAAAGGCTGCAAGGAATCGGCGACGGAAATGTCACAACACGTCGGATATTTTCTGTGAAAGTGTTTTAAGATATTTCGCGCATACACTGAAGCAGTAAATGCCAGTCGCCGCGTTTTACTGAATTTCAAACGTGCTCAATTATCTAGGCCCCCGTGTTACTCTCTGATCCGATATGATGGAGTCAATGTGATGTTGGTGCAAGCGGGAAGCTGCGCACGCGTGTCACGATGCAAGCATGACAGTGCTAAAATACGAAGTTATTAAAATTCCGAGAATACCGAACTTTTTCTACAGTACTAATAGGAACCGAATTGTGGCACTAGGAACCCTATCTACGAACTAGCGGTCGCGAGAAGGTCCCGCATCCATATATATGAGCGTCCGGTGTCCTGTTCGCTGAGCCCCTAATGACTCTGCTAGGCTCCTGACAATTCGAACTATTTCAAATGCACGCTTTGGTCCCACTATCTACTTAAGCTTGGCGTATACCCTGCAAGAAGATCGACTGTGCCGTCGACATACCGAAGCTCCTCTGCGGTGTAATACGGCGCTGCAGGTTCTTGTACATCGATGACGTTGGTGCATACTAGAATCCTGAGGTATATTTGGTTCGTCATGTAGAACTGTAAGAGCCTCTCGATCACTGAAATATCATATAGGATAACGGGATCGAACTATAGTTGGGACCCGGCTAATATAGATGGTTCGAAGCTCTATTTCCTGGTACTCCCGATTTACTGTCGAGAGAAATGAACTATTTTTTCATCAGCTAGTACAATGTTGTAAGTTGTCCGTTTCGTTTCCCCGTAGAATCAACGAAACTAACTTTGTCACCATGATAGTTGACAGTTTATAAGATCTCGAGTTTGCTTACTTACACCAGTCCAATTTATCTGCAGGTTGTCTTTCACGCAAGTCCGGGACGAATAGGATACGAATGAAGATTGAAGCTGGTTGTGCGTATGAGCACGACGGAGTTATAAATACTATCTATCATATCGGTCTATCTGCGAAATTATTTAAATAAATTCGTTAAGATCGTGTCCTTAACGGTAGACTGGAGATAGGGGGTCATCATTTACTATTATAATACGGAAACTCCTGCCGCCGCTA
Organism: Hypoxylon fuscum; assembly: GCA_022578945.1. Lineage (NCBI taxonomy): Eukaryota > Fungi > Ascomycota > Sordariomycetes > Xylariales > Hypoxylaceae > Hypoxylon > Hypoxylon fuscum. Next base: position 4,694 of record MU399897.1, on the reverse strand, counting down.
AACCGCAGCACCTATCTACTAAATCCTATCCTACAGCTTAGGATATAAAGTCACATTCTGTTAACCCTTCAAGCATTAGTTTATTTTGAAGCGCCACAGAATCTGATGCTCACGATATGATGTCTCTAGTTCAAAAGCAGGTCAATCAGGCGTGACCTATGCTCCAACTATGTGCTGTGGCTTTCATCTTCTCATAATTCATTTGTCCAGAGTACTATGATAGTTGATAGTTATTCCGCGAAAGGAGATTAATATAGAACCCTTCTAATCCGTACCATAGAATTATGATTTAGAAACACGTAATATTCTATAATTAGATACGATCGTACCGTAAGCACCTTTTACCAAGTGATAGTGGTATTTAAACATAAGCGTATTGTTATGGCCGTTGCATTTAACATTATGTACCTAGGTACCTTAATAATATAGAGAACTTCCATAATAACTGACAAATTTATATAACTCAGTTGGCCCTTTGACTCAGTAGTTTCTGGGCCTGAGAATTGATTATTATAGCCATGCGTCCATATTCCTTCGTCAAGTGAAGATCCTCGTTGTCGGTATAACAGATTAAAGTAGGAGAGCATGGTGATCGCCTATTATCTCCGATGGTATTAACTATATTTCATGCCCCCTGAGTTGTACGAGTTAGATTTATTATGAACAATATGGGCCATGGTACTTGCATTTGTCTTGACCAGGTCCACCCATCCTTATTCCCTAGTAGCTTGCAACTTGACGGATAACCCGCATATTATTCCGCGCCTCCCAATGAATCGTGAGAAATAAATCACAAAGATAGATTTATTCGTTCGGGGAAGCGTGGCTGATAGTCGAGTATGTAGTGAAATTGAAAAAATATCAAAAACGCTGTTATTTCTTTAACCCCCATAGTAAGTCGGGGTGGTCCAATTCGCTGCCCTATATGCCGTATATCGTGGTCCTGTGTCGGTTGCGACGTAGGTAGGAGTGGGGGGTGGGGGTATCGATCGTGGAAAAGCCGGCCAATAAGTACTTCGCGGTTGAGTAACTGCAGGTGGTGTATAGAAGTATTCCACGCTCGCATTAGGATTATCGTATACGGAATAACGTGTACATCCACATCGTCTGGTGCAGCAGCACCAAAGGATTATACCGACCACGGCCGCTCCGACAAGGCAACCCACAATTATCCCGATCTGTTCTTGTTGAAGGCCGTCGGAAGAGGCAGCGCCGCCGCTCCAGCTCGGAGCCGGAGTGCTGGTCGGCGGAGAGCCGCGGTCGAGCGTCACGACCGCCGTGGTTGTCGCGTCGGGATACGTGATAGTTTGCGTCAAGGTGACCTGCCGCTTTGCGAAGCTCGGCTCCCCTGGGCCGGCAGTGAGTACCAGTGACGAGAAGTTGACGGACATTGCGACAATGCAAAACTGAAACTGATCCAGACTTTGGTAACGCGAATCAGATTCAAGTCCCACGACCCAGTCCTAGTAGAAGTACCCTCTGGGGCAATGTCCAAGGGGGGCGGATCGTCAAGCATTTTATCGACGACCCTGTCACACGACGGCTGGCCCCGCGCACGCGCAGTTTATCTGCCCTGTCCATCTTGGACACGTTGGAACATCCCACGCCAATCCCCGTGCATCTGATTTAGATCCCATCGTCATCTGACATTGGTTAGGGCCCAGATGACGATTTCGCTGCCCTATCGTGATAGGTGCCATGCCAGAAGCAGTTGGGTTGCCAACGGCTCGGCATCTAGACGGATGCGGGCATCACACCCATCTGGACCAACATACTGGCGGGTGCGACAACACTTCCCGCTAATGCACATCACATGCACCTCAAGTTCAAGATAACGCGATGTCTAATCTTGAAAAATCTCATTTGCTCTAGTTTCAGCAGGGTTACATTTGGGGGCTAAATTGTCTTATATTAAACCTATCACATGGAATTATTCTGGAGATCTAAGGACTCTTCGCCTTGAAGCATGACTATACACCGAAAACGCAGCTGCATTGCTTGCATATGTATGTGCGGGTTTCTTCTACTCCACCAACAACTATTGCTACCTAGATTCGGTATCTTGGTTGTACACACGATGACTGCTTGAGGCTTAAGCAGGCTGTTGGAATAAATCCGCCAATTTACCATTAGAAAGCCTCTTCCTGGAGGCAAAACAGCGGTTATACCCGTCGGCTGCATACTGCTGTGTTCACTTGGCTGCCGGTATCTTCCTAGTTATGCTATAAAGAGGGATAAGCACTAGAGCCGCCACTCATCTCTTTTCGGATGCATCGGCGGAGATAGCTTGGAGTGCATATTTCAACTACACGAAGAGAAATCATAGTATGATGCCATCTAGCGGTCTACCTCGACGTGTTGAATAGTTACTTTGGCCTCCTCTATCTTATGCAAGGCAATGTCGTGGGCCTGCGACGATGACTGGCATTCGAACCTAGGGAAATCCCGGGTAGGAACCCGTTTCTCGAACAGTTCGTCTATCTCTTCCAATGATCTACCTTTCATATCGGGTAAGAACAGCCAGAAGAAAACTAAGTAATCGGTTAGCAAACAGGCATGACGCGTCGATCACACCTTGAGGCTCTCACCGAATGTCACGGCATTAGATGCCGCCCAGATCCAGCAGTACTTCGCGCCCCAGTTCAAGGCAGTCGGGTTGATGAAGTACGGCGAACAAAACGACGTCAACCCTGCGAGGCTCGCGAGTTAGCCTAATCGAGTTTCACATGGACTAGTTATCAACGGAACAACACAATTTGCGAGCTTATGTTGCACTATGCCCATGACTAAGGGATGGGAGCACTTACAAGCAAAGAAGTAGTCCACAGCTGTAGCAAAGGACAAGGTGACCACCCGCAAGCGTGAGCTCACGACCTCAGCCGATACAGGCCACGTCATCGAGCCTGCGAAACCGCTATACATGATAATGTAGAAGAAATTGAAAGCGAGGAACGTCTTTGCGGCCTCTGGTGTATCAGGTGCGATCGTAGCTCCCAGAGCCGGGCCAACCATGGATATGGCTGCAGCTCCCGTCCCTACCAGAAGCATAGTGCGACGGCCCCAGACCTTATACGCGCAGTATAGCCCTGCTCCGACTCCTACGAGCTGTACTGTCATGGAATAGATGCCAATCCTGAATACGTCATCCACGCCTGCCTGTTGGTAGAAGTATGTCTGGAAGCAACGTTAGACGATGCCACGTGAGTAACGCATCGGAGAATAGGGGGACCTACACCGTAGGACAGGAACACCCATACCCCCGACGAAGCGCGCGACAGTACAACAGCCACGCACAGCAATGTGCGACGCAAGTTAGCCCCTCTGAAGATATCAACTACACCGTATGCGGATGCGCGCGATTTCTCCTCTTCCACGCCACGGATAATCTCAACCAGCTCCTCCTGGAGGAACTCGGGTTCCAGCGAGTTGCCACGGAGAAACGCAAGAGATCTCTCAGCTTCTTCGCGGCGCTCGTGGAGTACCAACCATCGAGGCGACTCGGGGATGAAGAAGATGAATATGCTCAGCAATGTTGGGAATATGAACAAGCAAGCCAGCGGAATCTGGTAGGAGAGCTTATTCATGATATGCGACGTCCTCTCGTCGACCACCGCGCCGAGGATTGTTCCAATGTTGATAGTAATCGCGAACGCAGCTGAACAGACGGCACGCAGCTTTGCCGGTGCACATTCCACGATATACGCATTAGAGAAGGTAATGAAGAACGCGTTGGAGGCTCCCATCAGAGCTCGCCCAACGCATAACGTGGTGACCGAGGTCGCTACGATCTGGGTAGCGCAACCAGCAAAGGCGATGATGGTGCCCATCCATATTCCATGTCTGCGGCCAAAGTAGCGGCCAAACGGCGTGATAAAGAGAACCCCTATTATGGTGCCCACGTTTAAGAACGATGCGATTAATTGTTGATGCGTCGTCGAGATGCCCCAGCCCCCTTTTAGCGCAGGATCTTCGTATCCGAAGGTCATTAGGAAACCAGGCATCGTCTGAAAGGTTCCTACGGCAGCTACGTCGAAGCCGTATTGCGTAGTCGCGAAGGCCATGCCCAGGCAGATGAGGGCGCACTTCCAGTTCTGCCTGAAGCCATTGTTGCGCTGGTCACTGATGCCCATCGTATCTAAAACATTTGACTAAAATCACGTTTGAACTTTCTCCTCACCTTGTTCCGGGCAGCTCTTAAGTAGATAGCTAGAAGCATGGCGGTTGGTTTGAGTGGCTTGGTATGAATTCAATCTCATCCCCGCTCTCATTTGGGTCACATTGACAATATTCATGATAGTATAATGCATGTACAAGTTGGTCAATCATCCAGGGGTTTAACTCCTCACTCTCCTTGACTTGCCGGCACATCAATTTCGATTCAAGCTCCGGTGTCGATTTGGAGATCACCTGCAACGCTGTGAGGGTACGGTGCACCATTAGTGCGTACCCGCCAAAATGAAAAATGAAAAAAAAAATTTAAAAAGAAAAAATCGCGGGATAATAATTTATTAATAATTTAAGGTTATTTTATATTTAATATTATAATATTAATATTAAATAAAATAAAATAAAATAAAATAAATTTTTTTATATAATAAGTTTATTTTTAAAATATTTTATTTAAAATTTAAAATAAATAAATATAAAAATAAAATTATTAAATATTAATTTATTAATAAATTAATTAAATTTAT